>VXBR01003145.1:434895-452537 GCA_013400215.1 Cisticola juncidis | reverse complement strand
AAAAAAAAAAAAAAAAAAAAAAAAGGAGGAGTAACATAAAAGTTATGAAAGTCTACATTGGCTGGAATGAAGAACAGGCTCTCTACCTCAGAAAATAAGCTTAGAAAAGCAGTAGAGAACAATATGAAATAAAAGCCTGGAAATAAGTCTTTCTGCTCTGAAAAGCTGAGTGAGAATGAACATGACTTTGTGTGTTTTAGTATTAGCACAAAACTTTTTTTAAATATTTTAATATACCAACATTCATTAATTAATATAATGAAATATTACGTGTTCAAAGATACTGATACATTAATCAAAATTGAAACAGTTGAATTTTTTTGTTGTTGTTTTGGTGTCCTTTTGCCATCCTGAGAATAAAAGTGATGATAATATGCATAGATATTGGAAAAAACAAGGTTTTTTTCAAATAGACAAACACAAAAAAGTCACCATTTTCCTCATGTCAATATTGACTTCCACTGATAATTGAACATTGTTTTTTAAGAAGTGCACTGTTATTTTTATAGTTTTTTTTACCTGTTTCACAAATACCATGATGCAGTTTCTTAAGACAGAAAAAACATTCCACTCATCCTGGTTATGGATTCCCCTCCTCTTAAAGAAAGAAAGAAAAAAAAATGCATATATGTAAACAATGCAAATCAATATGCATACAATTTTTACTTTCTGATAGAAAAACTGCAAGATTACAGAACCACAGACTGGGTCAGGCTGAAAGGAACCACAGTGAGTCATCTGGTCCAGCCTCTCAGCTCAAGCAGGGTCATCGTAGAGCACGTGGAACAGGATTGTGTCCAGATGGTTCTTGAACATCTCCAGGGAGGGAGAGTACACAGAGTCCATGGCAATCCATTCCAGGGCTTGGTCACCCCCACAAGTAAAGAAGTTCTTCCTCGTGTTCAGATTATTAAGATTAAACAAGTTTGAATTCAGTTGATGAACTGAAATTTATTGATAGTACATATAAAGAGTTTTTAATGATTTGGGGTGTTTCATTTTGGAGTTTTCTTTTACTTTTTTTTTTTTCTGTCCATATCTTTGAGTACTGGAAATGGAAAACTGGGCAAAAATTAATTAATCAGGGAAGATTTAGTTAGAAATTTAAACAGACAAGTGCAACTACTGAAAGATGGGAGCTTGTGGAAATTTTGTTCACATAAATACACACATACAATATGCATAGCTAGGGGGAGACATCAGAGTAGTGAGGTTGTGTGGTTAACAGTGATTCTAGTATTTTTGGCCAAAGAAATGTCACAGGAGACATTGTAGACTTAAGGACATCTGAGTTAAAGTGTGATGTGTTTATCACTGCCCACAATTACCTTCTCCTCATTTGTCTTAGTTTTTCTACAAGTACACTCAAGCTCAGTATCTCTGGTAACATTACCTAGGTAGTCTCAGCTTTAAAGAGAAGTACTCAGATGGTCATCTGGGCTGTGTGGACTTTGCAAGACTTGAATCTCCAAAAAAGCCCCATCTGTTTCTGGAATGATCTGTGGAATTTAGCTGCTTCTCTCACAGGTCTCTGTGAAACTGAGCCATTCCTCATGGTTTTCTCTAACTTCTCTGTTGCCTGTTCTGCCATATTTGGTGTTTTTTTGAATAGTTATTCATTTAGCTTAACCCAGGCAACAAATTTCTCTGCAGTTAGTTGTGTGCAGCCTAGAACCCCCCAAAAAATATGTAAATACTGTATATTATGTATACACAGGTTTCTGTACGAATATTATTAATAGCGTCCATGATTTTAAGGAATTTAAAGTGCAGTGCTAGAAAAGAACAAGAGGTAAATGCCTTTAACTGCTTCTGAAGCCTCAAACATCTGCATTAGATCTCTCTTCCATTTCTTTATTTTTTGCCAGTCAATGGATGCTGCCATGGTGCTCAGAGGAGCTCTTGCTATTCATTTTTGAGAAATAATTTGTTAGGACAAACAGTACATGTGGATTATACCAAGTGGCCTACTGCAAGTTCTTTCTATTTAAACTAAGTAATTGCTCATCAGAGTCTCATGTATTTGCTTTGTTCCCTGATTGGGTGACCTGACCTTAATTTATGGGAGGAATGACTCAAGAAATCAGTGAGATCTTTATTCTGCTAGCAAGTTCCTTGGGATGAGAAATGGCACAGAGGAAATGCCTCTGCTGCTTTGGGAATATAAAAGGACCTTTTCACTGCCTTGCACACCTGTATTACCCTTGACTAGATACATGGACCCCAGATATAAATGTGGATGAATTGCTCTCTGGTTGAGGAAAAAGGAGAGATATGAGTCAGATTAATGAATCATCTCTCTGTGTTTCACAGTTGTTCCTTTCACAGCAGGTAATGGCTAGCACGACTGTGCAATTATATTTACAGAAACAGTGGTTGGATTTTATCTGACTAAATGTGTTGTTACTGTGTTGTGCTTCTGACAGTCACTCTCTGTGCAAATCATACGAGTATAGCTGCAAAAATATTTCTTCAGTCGTTGGTCATCTAATTTAATTTCTCTTTTCCTGTAGTTTCCATATCCTATTTCGTAGGCAAAATAGTTTTGTATGCTAACCGAGGACGGCACTGAATCCCTTAATCTTGTTTTAATGTCATATATGCATGCAGTGCTATTAGCAGGTTAAGAACTTTTTTAGTCTTGTTGGCAGACTTTTCAGAACTCTTTTTGTTCAAGAAAGATCTGGTTTATAACTCATTTAATTCTTCCATAAAATGTGTTTGTTCAACAGGGTATCAAATCCATTGGTTTGTAGTGTTTAATAATTTCCTGTGCCTATTTATAAATATTAGAACGCCTTCTAATATCCACCTTCAATGTTTTTTTTCAAAAATCAGGGACCCTTAAGTCATCTCTACAGTTAACCACTCATATTTAGTGTAAAAGACAGCATAGCAGAACACAACTCATCTTGCACATCAACTAACCAAAGCATCAGTTAGATGAACTTTTAAAAATCCTGCTATGACAATAAAACTTTGATTGCATTGTGGTTCTGATATATGTTCAGCAAGCGAGGATCTTATGTGACCCATCTGTTTGTAGCCTGGCAATGATAATCCCTCTTCTAATGAAAATTTCAAAGGCTGATAGGATTTTGTTATGAGCATTGATGGTTTGTATATAAAAATTGAATATTTTTGTATATATAAAGGACTCCCCCTGTGTGGCTTTTTTTTATTTTATTGTTGTTTTGATTAAAACAAAACTTCTTCTTTGAATAACATTTTTAAAAATAGTTAGACGGTTCTGTGTGGTTGGGGGTTTTTTCTTTTTCTTTTTCTTTTTCTTTTTCTTTTTCTTTTTCTTTTTCTTTTTCTTTTTCTTTTTCTTTTTCTTTTTCTTTTTCTTTTTCTTTTTCTTTTTTTCTTTTTATTTTCCTTTTTTTTTAAATTTTTCTTTTTCTTTTTTTCTTTTTATTTTCCTTTTTTTTTAAATTTTTGTGTCATATTGGCAGTCAGTGTGCCTAATATCCTTTATTTGGACCCTTTAGTATGAATCTCCTTGGCCATATAAGTTGCTGGATTAGTCACCTAGTGTAATGTGGCTGGTTTTCATTTTTTGTGAGTGGTCCTTCAGTTGATGCTATCCATTAAGAAATCCATTAAAGCTTCTATTTAGTGATAAGCTATGCACAGTACCAGAAGAAAATACCCTGATCATGAGTTCACACTGATTTTTACAAATTCCTTGAACTCCTATTAAATCTGCTATTTTTTTACACAAAGGAATGTTGGCACACAACAGCCTTGACAGTCTATTTTTCAAAAAAAAAAAGGAAAGATATATCAAATGCTAGCCCAGTAAATATTCAGGAGTTTCTTTTGTTATAAGCAANTTTTTTTTTTTTGGTGACTGTTTATCTTCTAAGCCTCATTTGGCTTTTCACACTTTGTTCATCCTCATGGTACATTTAGGTAGGATTCCAATGTTGTTTTTTTTTTTTCCCCAGTGAAGTCCATTTAGATAAAACACATGACTAATCTTTAATCCAAGAGGGAAGGTATTTGACCAGAACTGCTTGCACTGGTTCAGCATTTCTGTGCTCTTTTAATTGCAGGTGCTGCTAGGCTGTCCTTACAACTCTTTTCATAACAAAATCAGAACTGGAGTTCACGCCTCCTTCTGTAAGGAATGTGACACCTCTTCTATTAATAATTGTAGAATTATGGAGTATCTTGGGTTTGAAGGGACCCACAAAGATCAGCAAGCCCTGGCCCTGCATAGGACACCTCCAAATGTCACACCATGTGCCTGAGAGCATTTTACAAATATTTCTGGAACTCTGACAGGCTTGGTGATGTGACCACTTTGCTGGGGAGGCTGTTCCAGAGCCCAGCCATTATCTTAGGTGAAGATAATTTTCCTAACATCCAACCTAAACACAATCTTGTGTCTCTCTTGACACAAGTACATGCCATTTTCTCGTGTCACTGGTCAGCAGAGAGAACAGATCAGTGTTGGCCCCTCTGCTTCCCCTGGTGAGGAAGTTGTAGACAGCAGTGAGATTGCAAAAGCTCTTATTTGTATGATGTCCATTTTCTTTTGTGACCCCATCTTTAACTGATGTAACCTGTTCCAGCCAACCAGGTAAGTTTTTAATGCTTACTAAGTTACCATGCAGTCTAGACTCTGAATAGTGTAGTTATTTCTTATACTGGAGATAAAAGTGAAAAAAAAACAACCCTTTTATCTAGGGCCTGAATCAAACCAATGCTGGCTGATTACTAGGACTAGGCAGCTAAAATCCTAGGCAGCTAGGATTTTAAAGGAAGGTTTTGAAATTTTCATCTCGATAAAATAAAACTAAAAAAAAATCCAGAAACAAACAAACAAAAAATCCACAAAACAAACAAACAAAAAGCCCTAGAAAACTCAGGGTGTTAATGCTGATGATCTCATCCCTGGTCTTCCTCATTTTTCAGTCTCAAGATACAATTAATATTATACAATATTTTTACAGTGGAGAGGATCTGATTAACCTTATGTGCTAGAAATAAAGAAGAGTCCATACTTGTACTGGATTAAAGGATTAGGTACAAACTGTCTATAACCAAACATATTATGCAAATACAAACAAACCCACTAACTTTCATTTAGGCCTCTGAAAACTACTGAAATAATTAAAAGCTAATTACTTATTCAGCAGTTGTTAATCCAAAAAATGCCTAAGCCTTATTTTCTGTGATCTTTACAGAATAGTAATACATTATTTTCTGTTACTTCAAAGCTTTTGGAGCCGAGTCACTAAAACAAGAAATATTAATTTAGAAAAATATATCAATCAACTTTATGAAATATATAACTTAAGGTAAAAGGATTGGAAATAGTATCTGCCTCTAATGGAAGAAAAATTGGAATGAGAAAAAGAGAAAGTTTTAGACTTCAAAAATAGCCTGGATTGTGAACACTTTTGGAAGAAATCCCAGGTGCTACAAACTGTAGAATTATTGAAGGCTTCTGACATTGTCTCTGTGGAGCTCCAAGCCATTAGGAGGAATGGAGTCTCTTAAGTATAGATTATTTGATGTATGTATGTCAGTCAGGATGGTGTCGAAAAATCCATCACACTTGGCTACCTGAAATAATTTAAAATTACTTAATGCTAACTCTGCGGCTAAATGCTACCTGATACCTAAATGCTAAATGATACCTTTGAAAAATCCAGCAGGGAGAGAAACTTATTTTTACCTTTTTTTTTATCTTTGCATGGAGGTGCCTTTTTTTTTCTTCTTGTTGTTGCTTCTATTTATTTTATAAAGGACAGGTTATGTAGAATAATTTCATAAGTAAAGTAATAGTTGTTACTAGATTACTACAGACACTTTTGGGGATTTTGTGAGTAGATATGCTCTTTACCAAAATGCTGTGTGTAAATGTGAAACACTGGTACAAGAAATAATATCCCTTGATAACTTACAACCATCAGCTAAAATTGCTGGCTGAAAGAGGTGAAGAGAAGGGCATTCAATGCCCTTTTCTCTCTATTTCTTTAGGAAACTGATCAAGTTCCAGAGTGATAAAGACTATATTTCAGAATAGTAATATACCTACAAATAAATTTAGCAATAGCTTAGGAGTTTGATATTGCATGCAATTATCTTACCAATTAATGGAAATTCCCTCATGCTATAGAAGTAAAAAAGGGTCCAATTTCCCATTTCTAGAAGGTCAATATAGAACTATAGCCAAAACATTTTTGGTTATTGGAATCACTATTATTTCAAGAAATTTTATTAGTTTTCTTAGTTTTCCCTCTCATACACTTAGCTGCAATTAAAAACAACAAAGAGGCAAGGCAACAACATGTAATACAGTTTTAAATGTGTTCCAAAACAGTTTTGTCACTACTTCTGTCAAATTGACTAGCTTGTGCAGAAGACAGACAATTATATATTGTGTCCCTATTACCTAGCCTGAGAAGAACTTGGTGCTTCAGTTTATTTTGTAACTTCCCATAGCTCAGCTCTACCAGCCTTGCGAGTAGAGAATGGAGATTAACTACAGATGAACAACTTTCCTTCACCTGACTAGAAATGTCACCTTTTTTTTTCCTGCCAGCTACCCGAGGTCTTCAGGAATACTGTATATTCTCTTGGTAATCTATCAAAATTTTATTCAAATGATATAACAATAATCACATTCAGTTTTCCTTTCTGATACTAGTGCATTATTCTGCCTTTGGTCTCCAGGTCAATACACCATTGTTTCTGCAGTGCTGAAGCATGTAATACTGGCAATAAACAGTAAATGCAGGCAATCCAGGAATTAAGATTTTTATTGGTGATTTTTTATATATAAACAATGACAGTGATTTGAAAACTTCAGATTTTGATAATTTTTTTTCTCTGATAGGAGATTTACAGGGCAGAGGGCAGAGAGGGGAGTCAGAATGCATATGAGCAATGTAATTTATGACAAGCGACAAGCTTCACAGCTAATTGTCACCCTGTCACCATGGAATTGAAAAGGGATGTATAAAAGATAAGTTGAACTATGCTAAATGTGCATTTGCAAAACTTGATCGTTCAGAAGGATTCAAATGTGGATCAGTTTGATGGGAGATAGGGGACACTGAGATTAAGGGCTAGTACCCATTCCAAAGGAAGCATCTCCTTGTGGTGGTGAAACAGACATTTTGCATCACTATGCTCCTATTAATTTCCTGGGCATTCACTACAGTGTCTTACAGTACGCCGTAACTACTGTGCTGTAATCGTTTCCAGCAATGCTGGTGGAACTTTCCCACCTCATCATATTTAATTCTTTACTTTAATTCTAACTCACTCTGACAGTCTCTTGAGCAACACAACTCATTTTCCTGAGGGCCCTCAGGAGATGGCTATAACAAGTCTGCTCTGCAGTTGCATGCATCTTTATAACAAAAGCCATAAATCAGGACACTTACTCTGAAGCTGCAGACAAGAGCAATGAGCAGGCAGCATCTCAGTATGTTAGCTTCAATTCAAGGGAGTCAGAAAGTTCGTTTCTTTTTTTTTTCCCCTCTGTTCACAGTTTTCTTTTCTAGTCTTTGTTTTACTGTCTCTTCTGTGTTAACTGTGTGAAGTGTTTCCATCTGAACTTTCCCCTGTAGACACACTGCTATCTTCAAGATAGATTTGAGGTTTCTTTTGGGGTGGGTGTCAGGTTTTTATGAAATGCTTATTCTAGACCTTTAGTAGGAGACTGCTGAATAAGGATCTTTGTACTGAGCATTAATTAGGCTTTGACTTTAAAGATGTTTACCAGAGATGTAAAACTTCAAAGAATCTTCAAAACCCCTCCTCCTTTAATTGCTGAATTTCTCTTATTGGAAATGATTCTTTAGGCTTCATGTACAATTCAGAAACTATTGAAGGCATGAACTTCTAAGTATGATAATAACACGAAGTAGATATCATTGTAATGATATTTTTTTCTGCTGCTGTCGTTACTATTATTGTTTTTATTATTGTTATTATGACAACTACTAAGGATATTTGTTCAGAATAAAGGATTTTAAAACTTTATTTTGGGTTCAGGTGCTTAAAATTAAATCGCTTAATTGAATCTGATAAAATAGTGGCTTTACTAAATAAAATGTATTGCCTCCTAGTTAATGTTAATTCTAGGATGAACAGATCTTTTATAAGATGAAAAAGCCCTTCATATTTTGCTGAACTTTTTAATCTCATTTGTTCCATTATATTATAATATTATAGCTAATATTATAATATAAATATATATTATTTATAAGATATATTATACTTGTATACACACATATACACACATATATCTATATGTATGCATATCATATAACGTTAAATCATATAACGTTAATATTTGTTCTGGCTCATATATGACTGTGGCATAACAGTTTGCTTGCTCCATCTTGGTTGCTTTGTTTTGGTTTTGTTTTTTATTTCCTATGAATGACTTCTGAGAGGGAAGAGAAACAAAATTCTGTTTAATAAATCTTGATTTGTTGGTAGCTTCTGCACTCATATACATTTTTATGAAGCAAGAATTTTTCATCACAACTATCTCCACAGTTTTTGTAAAAGAAAGTTTAGTAATAACAATCTAACATACATTTTAAATGTACTATTCTGAGAAACCTCAGTGCACTTTACATACCATTTTTAAGTTATTACCTGCTGCTTGTGGTCTTATGAATGGCTCCCAGGCATTTCTCAGGATGGAAACAAAGGGAAGAAAAATAATGCTTGGATGGATAAAACTAAAACGTTAATATTTTGCAAGTTACTTCTTAATTTTATTATAGCTCTAAAGTCTAACGATGACTAATCTATTCAAATAGCTCATCTGTATATATAGAAATCTATACAAGGAAACTGCATGCCTCAAAGTAAAAAATTATTTCTAACAAGGATCAGCAAAAAATGCAGAAAGGCAAGGAAACTAAGAAAGAAGCATGATATACTCAGAAACAAGTGTGAGACCCAGAAAGTCTGGATTATGTCCTGATCTAACTTAGGTATCATGCAACATTTAACGGTAAAGAAAAATTTCTATTAAATCACATTTGAACTTATAGGAGATAATAATCCTTCATGTTGTATAGATCTCTTCGGAGATGAAATGCCAGGATTTTAAGGGAATGGTGTCTTGGACTTCACAGGGATTGAGGGGAGACTACAGTGCTATGGAAACAAGAAGTAGGATAATGCTAGATGTCTAAAACATAATTTCTTCAGTTGAAAATGCCATACAGAGTTTCTTTTTGAGCTCCTGCACAGCCACAAGAACCTGAATTTTTTTCCTAATTTCAGCAAAAACCACTGTCCTGAACTGAGTACTAGCAATGGAAAATGCATCCTTTCTATTTCTAATGTGCAGTAGTCTTAAAATATTCTTCTATTGTTCTGATGAGGAATTGTTCTCAGCTAAGAGGTTTGGGCTTCCATTATGGATTTGAGGGAAACATAAGTTCAAAAAAATTCCAGCCAAAAGACACCTAATAAATTTTCTTCCACTGCAATATTTTTCTGTCTGATTTCTGAATTCGTGTTCAGTTCTTCTTTAGGAATTTTGAATTTATTCTGTTGAAAATCCAAGAAAATAAAAACTAGTTTAATTTTGTTTGTGTTTATGTAGCTTATGTTTCTATTTATGTAGCTTTATCATATTCAAAGAAAACCAGTATTGGATGATTCCAATTTTTGTAGCTTTGGTTGCAAATTTTCAGACTCCTGATGGACTGACCGATACGAAGATAATCTTTGACGGCATCAGATAACTGAACAAATAATTACCTTAATGCGACTGTTTCTCTAAGTTTGAAGAAATATTTTACTTCCAATATACTTGGCTTTAAGCACTACATCAACTTCCACATATATTCACGTTTTATTATCGTAGGTTACATTTTCCTTTTTGAGGTTGAGAAAATATTGTCAATATACTGAAAGTACTGATATCAAAACAACATGACCTTCCTGTCAGTATGACATAATTTTATGATGTCCTAGATGATGTTGGTTGGAGTTTATATAAAGCACAAGGTGTAAAATTGCACATTTTGACTGAAGCTTCCTGTTAGTTTGCTCTAGTATGGACTCAATTTTCAAAGCCCATTTTGGTGGCATTCTTTCACAACCCATTATAAACTAGTTATTTTTCATCAAGCTGGATGTCTGTGTGGTGTATAGAACATAAAAAACTCATGATTTAGCGATCACTGTTTAATGACACTCACTGTACAGTGATTTTGTTCTATTGATAGACCAGGTCAATGATTTGTAGGTAAAAGCAAAAGGAACTGTTCTGAATCATCCAGGTTTCAATGATGTGTTTTCACAGCTTGTGAGAGCCATGCTAAGTCTTACAGTACTTTACCATAAACAGTCAGGATATACTTTTACAGGAAGGATAGAGAAGAAATTTTGGTTCCAATTACAGTCTTTGACTGACTGCTTAGTACAACTTCTAGTGTAATCTAAGGTCAGAAACATGAAAATTGCTGGTTTTAGTGATGAGTAAGTGTATTTCTTTCCTTTTCATATTAGATAGAAAATGGTCGGCTGTGGAACTCTATTGTGAAGACCTCAGAAGAAATACCAGTTTTTCCAGTCAGCTTTTCATAATGTAAATATAAATTGAGCTTTCCCAAATGGGCAGATAAACCATGAACAAGGAGAAAAACCCAATTTGGACTGTACTTCTGAAGCAGATTTCACCTTCTCTCTCGGGAACTTATTGAAGGATTACAGCTGAAAAGGACAAAAGAAAGAAAACCTTGAACAGGAATCTTATCCTACAATGAGAATTACAAGTACATCTTGTATCTGCCCAGTCCTAGTTTGTCTCTGTTTTGTGCAGAGGTGTTATGGAGCTGCTCACCATGGCTCCATCAAGGTGACCAGAAATCAAACCAAACACATAGAAGGCGAGACAGAAGTGCATCATCGTCCAAAGCGTGGATGGGTGTGGAATCAGTTCTTTGTTTTAGAAGAACACATGGGACCAGATCCTCAGTATGTAGGAAAGGTAAGGAAGTTGTTTTCTTTTGACTTTGGTTTATTTTTTTCCATCCCCTGAAATGAGGCACTGATGAGAGGCAAATCATTTATCTCCTAGGATGGCACCTCCTCATTTAAAGAAAGATACCTCTTAGATTGCTACATATATTTACAGTGAACTTGCCAGTTGCCTTGCGTATACTATGTTTATTATCAGAAAGATAAATAGAAGTATATAGGATGAAGATACTAAAATACGATAGAACAGTTTTTCTTCTGAACCCAGTGAAACACAGAGTTGATCGTGTTACATCAATTTCCATAGCCCTGAATGCATGGGGTCGCTGCAAATTGCTTTTCCATACTATTACAGAATTATATTCAGTTCTGCTTCAGAGAATATTACAAATGCAATCTAAGATCCATAGGATATTCATTCCACTCTGAGTGTAGTGCGGAAAAGGTCTCCTCCAAAAGGAAATCCTCTGTGGCTTTTTTCATACGAGGAGACACAAGGTGTGTTACTTGTTAGAGTTCCTCAGAAGACTCTGAGAACAAGCCCTGCGTTTACGTTCTGATATAGAGAGTGAGCTTCAGACATAAAGTTCAGACTAATGTAATTGAACTGAAGCCTGGCCAGCTGAAGTCTGATTCATCATGTGTAATGTTGTCTGTAGAGCTTGAGTTTTAACTTTGCATTAAATAACACAAAACTCTCTGTGCAGCTTTAACCGATGATATATGACAGAGGAAGTTTTGCTCTCCTGAAGACTGTCTTGCTGCATTATGATAGAATTTTTTTATTAGATAACCTACATGACTCCCAATTTCCTTAATGAAATCAGAGAAATGCATAGAATATGAGAGGTAAAGAAAGATAGTTAACAGAGAAGAGGGCATGGAAAAAGAATTATTTCATTTTAGCTTCCCTTGAAAATGGGAATTCTCAAAATGATATTGTAAAAAGATATACAAGAAAACCAGTAGCTTCTGAAATAACAGATGTGTGGTAGTGAGGCCTTCCAAATTTGAACAGTATCATCTGAACTAAAAATAGGAAGTGGAACAACTGTATTTAAGAGACTGTTAACACGAAGGCTGAAAAAATATTCTGTTATGCCAAACTTTGTATTTAGACTTCTACTTGAGAATACCAAATATTATTTGGGTATGTGAGGGAAATGTAAACTGAGAAAGGACCTTTCTAAATGGAGGCAGTGGTTTGCATTGAAATAGAATGGGTAAGGGGATGAGGAGATATGCCTTCAGACCACTTTAAACCAATTAACATTTTCATAAATTATTTTGGAATAGAAAAATTTTTGCAAGAATATTGTTGATGCAAACCTATGCAGGAGAATCAAAACATTGTCTGAAAGAGCTAGATACTATGATTTGGATATAGAAATAAAGAGTAAACCTCAGGAATACAGAACAATGTAATGAATTTCTGTTGTACACTAATTATTTATTATAATTGACAGAGGAAGAGAAAGATCTGGTTACCAGATCTAATGTCATGCCTTAAAGAACATGAATATGATATTCAGCTGTAAAGGCTGACATAAAAACCGGGGATAAAGAGCACTGAAGCCATTGTGGAAAATAATGTTAACCTATTTGCTATTCTGGTTACTTTTGGCCAAGAAAAATGGATTTGTATGTGAAACTGGACAGGAAGAATTGAACATTATAGATGGGATATTAATGGAGAATAAATTATGTTTGTTTAATTACTTCCACAAATAATAGAGGGCACACAATATTTTATAAATACACCTCAGAAGAAACCACGATGAAAAATAAAAGATATTAAAGTTGATTGCAATTTTACTTGGAAAAATAAGGTTTTGGTGGCCATGAGTTAATTTAGAATTAACATTTAGTTAATTTAGAATGAAAACAAGAATAAGTCAGATTCTGAAAGAGGCTACTAACAGGAAGAAGGAAAACAAAATTTGAAGGTGTTTCAAAGTACAGCAGATTTGTCTTTATGAGAGCATTTATAGACATGACTGCATGCCAGAACAGAAGCCTGGATTCAGTATGGTCCCTTTCAATTTTATGTTCTTATGATACTATTATATATTTCCTTTCATCCTCTGACCACTCTATTAATGCCACATTTACAGAGATCAATGAATAGAATTTCTTTCAATCCTTTGTGGTCGAAATGTGACTGCAAGCCTTGTTTGAGGGCATCTCTCCCTCTGTACTTACCAATTTTTCTCTCATTTTCCTCAAATAGTTCCTTCTGGTGCTCATAATTTTCTACTGTGAGTACTTCACAATATTACGAAGCTTATCTTTGCAAAAGCTTTGTGGAACTTAAAAGCAACTGTACTCTATTTTCCATTTGGTGGGATGATTCTCATGACCTGATTTGAAGATCAATTATATTAGCTCAGGCATATATTTTTAATTAAGGAAAAAAAAAAAAAAGGTGGAGGAGAAAGCCTGGCTGAGACTGTCAATATTATTAATTAGCAAAATTTCAGTAGTTGTCATTTAACACAAAACCCAGATATTTTAGAAAAATAGATTTTTACTAATGTTGCATTTAATTGCACACACCTCATCAAGGTCTCCTTTTGTGTGCCTTTGATTTGACAAGTAATTTTCACACAAAGCCCCTCAGTTATAAAGGAAGTCAGTGGCCTTCTATTCCAGGCTTCTGTTGGGTGGCAGCATGCTGTCAATTCTGTCAATTATTAATTCTGTAGACTACTCTGCTTCACTGGTGAGAGTTTTGCCATTTGAGATCTGTTTTTCACATATTTCATATCCAATTTGGGAGTAACATCACAGAAAGAGTCATAATGTACAATGGTGTTACAATGCTCACAGTCATTGTCACGGAAATGCACAGTGAGGACAAGAATAGGGTAGGCTTGCAATGAAAATGGTAAGCTTTCTCCTTCTTACTGTGAAATGAATGTCAAGAGGATGGATTAATTCACTGCCATCATCAAAAAAACAACATTAGGACAACAAATTATCATTATATTTTAATATCAAGCCTAACCCCATTCCTCAGTCATTATTCCTTTCCTGTAAGAAAATATAATTTTGAGAATTGAAATCTGTATAGAATTAACACCTATTAACTATACTCACAAGGTTTTTCTAGGAACGTGGTGAGGCACAGGTCCTGGAAAAATAAACTTATTGTAGAAATGAAAAATGATCCTTTCGTAGATATTGTCTGTGGTTCTCACATAATTGAGCTGGTTCCCTGCTGCTGCACTTGGGGTAAGTCTTCAGTGTTTCAGGGTGTGTCTCACTGATGAAAGAACCCCAAAAAATAGTTTTGCATTTAAAAAGGTATCTTTAAAGTGTTTAAAACCACAAAGACTTCTTTTACCTTTATTAACTATTTGTGGATGGTTTCTGGAAAATTTCTGACTGATCATTGGTACTTGGAAATGTTAGTTCAGAGACACTATTCACCTGCAGGTGCAAGCAGGTGTGTGTATGTGTCTGTGTGGGTCTGTTTGCAATGCAGAATCTGTGAAAATTTGAGTGAGGAAGATTTAATATCCTTGTCTCAGATAAGTACCTTGAATGTACAGACTGAGCTTTCAGTTATATGAGACTTCTTGTCTTTTGTGTGTCTCTGATGTAAATTATTCTCATGAAATAATAGCCGTGAGTGCAGAAAGGGGCGGGGTTAACGAATGCACTAAGACCTGATGTTGAATCAGTTACCTACTGCACCAGCTCAGAGGAATGAAGGTTTTCCTGTGGAAATGTAGAAAACTTTGGCTGTAATACTGCAAGATTTTACATTTCTCAGTTGTCATGGCTGATACTTTTTACATTTCTCTTCTATTTTCTGCATGTACCTAGGTTAGATAACTCTTGTCTCAACATTTGGGAAAAAAAAACCCTATCAAATAAAGAATTTTGGGAAAGAAGTGAAGCAGAATACGTGTTTCAGTCTGTAACATTCTTCATTTTGAACCTTCACACCTCTGTCTCCAGAGGGTCTGCTTCTTCTTCTAAGGATATTTCTAAATGTCAGTTGCACTGGAAGCAAGTCATAACTACACATTTTCTGTGCTTTTTACTTTGGAGGAGGACGTAAATAAGCAGTGATGAAACGAAGATCACTGTGGATTTGGGGTTGAGTGAGTCATGCTATTAAGACTAAATAGCTGAGGAATATGATGCATACGACTGAAAATTTACCTGTGAACCCTTTGGATCTCTGAAATACCAGACCTATACCTCTTAATCCACTTCAGATTTCCTCTAAAGAGTAAACAGGAATGACTGTTCAGGTATTCAGATCTGTGCTGGTTTTCAACTGCATTTTTCTTCCCTAAGTTGAGGGATGGTGCCTTACTTTGTTCGTACATCTTTACCAGTAATGTCAAAACAGTTTCAGATTTATGTTGATGTAGGAGATAAGGAGGTATGGATCAGCTAGAAATGAGTATAAGTACAGGAAAGGGGAGAAGAAAGTAACAATTAATATGTCTTGAAATGTTTGTAGTGAAAGTTAGATTTGGAAAGTAATCCCAGTTGTTATATTGTATTTACAAGATAGTAATTCTTTTAAATTATCATTTTATTCTTGAAAACATAAATACAGCATAACAGACTTGTTATTCAAAATTATTTTTTCAAAGTAAAAGTAACATGTGACATGTCATTGCAATAAATGAGTTCTAATACAAGACAGTGAATCTAATCATCGCTGACCATATCAAGAGAATTTTGCATCTCTGACTTAATGACAAGAAGGGGACATTATATATGTTTTAGACTAAGTGCCAAGGGAGAAACAAATTGGATTTTGACAATTAAAACCCTTTTATTCAATTTTAACGGTTCACAAAATGTGAAGTATATAAGACATTACTGCATTTTTAGTACAAGCAAATAGTTCAAAAATTATTTTGATAAAAAGGAGTTTTATTTTATAGCAGATAAAATTAAAATGAAAGTATAGATTACATAGTCTAAATATTTTGCACATTTTCATGCCTCTGTAAGAAGGCAGACAAGTGGCATCAGCAACAAAACCAACTTCTCAAATAACATGCATCTCACTTTCTACCTTTTAGGTTGGTAGTTTCACAAATAATGTATTTATATAAAATAATTTTCTTCTATACCTAGGGAAAATGTAGTAGC
Organism: Cisticola juncidis; assembly: GCA_013400215.1. Lineage (NCBI taxonomy): Eukaryota > Metazoa > Chordata > Aves > Passeriformes > Cisticolidae > Cisticola > Cisticola juncidis. Next base: position 436,433 of record VXBR01003145.1, on the reverse strand, counting down.
AAGATCAACATAAAGAATAAAGTTTATATCAGTAAAGTACAACATTATATGGCCCAATGTAACTCAATATTCTTTCCAACCCCAAAGATTTCCCAAATAAAAATGCATGCATGTGTACTTGTTCTGTCCTGAGTTCTGTTTTCACAGACAACTTTGCTGCCTCTTACCTTCACTTGACAAATGTTATTTAGTTTCACACTAAAAAGTTGAAGGCACTCTACTTGAATTCTACAAGTCATAAAATGCAGTGGACTTTTACTTTTTTTTTTTTTTTTTTAAAGTGGAATCTCTAAATATTCAAAGGTTATTTGGGGGCAATCAGATTCAAGAGAAGAGAGAGCTTTCATCACCCTGATGATCAGTCTGACTTTCTTCCAGTGTGTCCAGCTATATCTGAAATTTCCTGAAGCGTAGCACTGACAGGGACATTTTGACAGACCAACCAAAGAAACAGAAAAGCATGAACATATTGAAGTTCAGTCCTAGTCCAAAGACACAGGATAGTGTTTACCTTGTTTAACTTCATTTAAGTCAACATGAAACTGCACCAAAAAGAAACTGGCTCTTTTATGTCAAAACAGCTGCATTAAATCTAACATGTCAAAGTAATTACTGTTTTTGTAAGGAAGCTTTATAGAGTTTGTCAGTTCTATATTGCAAAACATCAGCTCTTTATGCAGAGACTGTTATTTAAATTAATAGTTCAAAATAATTTAGTCAAGGTGATCTGATTTTCCCTGAAGTTACAACAAAGAACTCTGAACTTTTTTTTTTTTTTTTTTTTTTAAATATATTTTTACTTTTTATGCTTTCATGAGTTTGCCACGTCAGCAGCCAAGTTCTGTGACTTTTACATCTTCTCTACATGGAACGATGACATTGAAACCAAGATCCTTTGTGAGGAGCTGCCATTTCTCAGTTAAATGGTTTAGCAGTAATTTTTGAGAGGAAATCCAGCCCTGTTCCTACCTAGCCTTGTTTTCCTGCTGCGATGTGCCTGGTGATACGGCGCTTGGTGGGATCGCAACACAGATCCCAACACTTTTGGGTCCCAAGAGTCCTAAGCACTCACTGCGGGGTCAGTGCAGAAAGGAGCGAAGTGGGCTTCACTTGCCACTCACAGGAATCATTTAGTAGAGTTTAACACAGCTCAAAGGAAGCACAGAGGCGAGGGCAAGAACAAAGGCATCACAGTGGGTTTTAAGGGACACACTGAGGAGGGATTTTAGGGTAGAGAGGTCTGGGGCAGGACACAAGGTGGGGTTTACAGAGCACAAACCAATGGAGAGCCTAGCGGGAGGAGATTATTATACACAGACCAATGGAGCCTCGAAAAATAGGGGATTTCCACAGGGGAGGTCCAGGCAGGGGCTGATACAAGGGAGGATTGACAGAGAACATTTGGGAATAAGGGGTAGGTATCAGGGAAGACTGACAGCGTAATGGGTGGAGACAACTCAGGCTAAACCACCGACCCGGGTTGGGGAAGTAACAAACCATCAGTTACTAAAACACAAAATTATACCCCACCACGCCCT
>VXBR01003145.1:264836-434822 GCA_013400215.1 Cisticola juncidis | reverse complement strand
TTTTTTTTTTTTTCCTTATTTTGGTCATGAATCAGTTTAACATATTGAAGTGCCACGGGCAGGTGGGACAGAGCCCCGGGGGAAGCCCGGCCCAGGGAGGGCCAAACGCTGCCCGGCAGCCCGGGCTGAGCCGGGGAACCGAGCCACGAACAGCCCTGCCAGCCCCGAGGGGACAGCGGGAGCAGGGACGGGGCAGCAGGGACCCGGCAGGGATGGCCCTGGCCAGGGAGGGACCCCGGCGGGGCAGCGCTTTCCTGCAGCCACTGGAATGGACTCACGTTGGAGAAGGGAAATGTGAGGAGGGAGGATGCCGAGAGAGGCTGTTATGGGCTGACCACAGACCCCCATTCTCCATCTGCATGTGCCCCTAGGAGAGAAGGGAGGACTGAAGGTGACCTTGTAAAAAAGTCTGGTGTGGGCAAAGTTGTTTCTAATTTTTTGTTTCTAATTTTTTGCTTATTTTTGCCCTCAACATCCAACTCTATTTTAATTGCCAAGAAATTGAATTCAATTTCCTCATGTTAAAAATGTTTTGTAGTGACTAGTCAGTGACCTTTCTGTTTTTTTCCCAATTTGTGACTTTGCTTCATCTCATTTTTTGTCTCTGTGATCTCAAGAAAGAAGACAGAGAGCAGCTGGGTTGGTGTTTAAGAGCCAGCCAAGACTGGCCTACCATGAAGCTGATGTGGTACAACGTGCTTGCTCTATAATTGCATTTTTAGCTTATGCCGTACTCTGAATGCCTGGCCTCTTAGCCTCTGACAGTGTTTGTATCAAAACTATGAAAAATGACCATATAATTGGTGTCTATTTAAAAATGACAACAAAAACCCAAAACAAAAATAGAAAAACAAACAATAAACAAAAAACATAAAAAAGAGGTATTACCCTAATTACACCCATCAGATGTAGCAATGAGGAAAAAAAAATTCTGCATATTTTTATATTAATCATGAGCTTAGTAACTTTGTGCTTTAAGGACATTTGTCATCTAATTGTAAATCAATAGGTAATGAAGCTGAAGGTATGCTGATAAACTCAAGTGTGAATTAGCACATCAGTTACTTCTTAAGTATCTTCTTGACCTTATTTAAAGAGAGGTGCTCGTTCATGTTCATTGTCTGTAACTTTCAACACTCACATGCCTTGTTGTCTTAAAAGATTTTGGTACATCATTTTGCTATTAAATATAGTTTATCAACTCATTCAGGATGTATTTGTAGAATGAAATGTTATCTGGATGTGCCTTATTTAAACACTGACAGGAACACTTCTGTTGAATTATTCAAACTATATAAATATTTTTACTTATTGCATAACAAGCTACAAAAGTTTGAAAAGGTGAAGTAAATTGAACATCAAAATTAGGTCTTTTTTCATCTAGACTGATGTGACAAATGAAATCGTGCAGAACGTGCTTTTCTGGCCTGCTTTAATAAGGTGAAGATGCTATAAGAGAATAGGAATTTCAGGTTTAGTAATTTATTAATTATTCCCAAAATGTCTGAGAAGAAGGTGAATATGAGACTGCAATATTCCTAAACTCAATGGGCAAGGGCAATTTGTGTACCTTGTTTTGTACAACTGTAAAGATAATTACTTAGATTTGTGCATTTTGAATGTGGTGCCTTCTCAGCAATTGCTTCTTCGCCTTAGAAGTTACATTGGCTAGATGTTATCTTCAAAATCTCACAGAAAATTTATATCTAATGCCCAAATTTTGTGTGTGTGTGTGTGTGTGTGTGTTCTAGAACACATGCACCTTTTTAATGGCAATAAAAATGTGTGAGACAACAAGAAGTAAAGCAAGAGAACTACGGTTTAAATCTAAAAGTTCTCAATCATTTCTAATCATATAACACAGTCTATGGAATGAAAATCGCAGTGACGAATATTGAGAGGAAGTTTTGTTCTAAATGTTCAATTTCTAAAATACACTAGTTTTTTTTTTTCTTATTGTATTCCTGGAGTGGAAAACTCCAGCCTATAAAAACATTAAAGCACTATTTCAAAACTTTTTTTTTTTTTTTTTTTTGCCTAGCTGGATTAGCTCTGGTTGGTTCTTGGCAAGCAGTTAGTACTCATTTAAATAGTTATTCCTTCAAGTTTATCATCTGCAGTTTAAACATACTTTAAATAGCAAAAGGAAGAACACAAGCATCTTTGTTTGGAAAGAAAGGGCAGAGGTGATCTCTGCATTTCAATTATGCACAATAGTATACAGTCAGGAACTTAAGCAGTGATAAATCTTTACATCTGAGATTAGAGCAGAATAATTTTAAAGTCATTGTTGTACTCCTGTGATCTTGAGTCCATTTGCTAAAAAGTCTGCTCTCTCCAGAATTTTGCTGAGGCTTTCTAAAAGACAGGTTGCCTGTATGGAGCTATTCAAGACAGGAGACAGAACTGCTACAGAAATGTCTTTCTGCACAAAGTTATTGTTAAAGGGCTTGGGGAATAAACCCACCAGAAGAGCTTGTCCTAAGTCTGTTACTGAGGAACAGTGGTGTAGCTATTCTATATCTGAACATTTGTATCAGGTCTTAATTTTTCCTCTTAAAATACTTTAATATTTTTCATCAGATTAACAAACAAACAAAAATTCCAGTCATCAGAGTCAATAGTTTGTATTCATAAACTTACACTTTGGATTTAAGTCAGGCTTAGTGTGTAATTAATTTGTGTACCATGAGATCATTGCATGTCCTTGTCTGTTTTGTTGTCAGATGTGTGTAACCTTAACTGTTGCCAAAATTGTTTCTCTCCCTGTGAATTATAATAATTCATACTTAAGCTCGCAGTATAAAAAATACAGCTTTTCAAAGTTTCATATGAAAGACTACTAATAATTACAGTTCTACTAAAGAGATCTTTTAATAATATTTAAAGGTCTCACTTGAGATATTCTTGTGATACTGACAAAAGAGGCGCTATCCAACAAGCCCCTTCTCTTACAATAGGAAAGCCTGTTCAGAAAAGTGTTTCTGTATATGTTTGCAAAGCAAATAAAAAGGTTTATAACTAATATAAACATAATCCATTTGGAAATGTATGTTCCATTTTTACTTCTTTTATTAGTAAGCATTTTGAAAAATGTTTATTGCTCTATATAGATTACTTAATATTAATTATAAATCTTAATTGTAGAAGTCAAGAGTGGCCTAAAGAAGTATAATTTTGATTTGGAAGTATTACTGAAGCAATGTTTGCACACTCCAGGTATATGAATACTTTCCATCTGAATACGTTGGGTGAAATCGTGGCAACATAACTTTCAAGAAATCAAAGAGCATCTAACATTTGTATGGATGTTACAGATGTAATATTAAAACTATGAAAACATCATCATTATCCCACTGACTGAAATAACAAACTTGCTGATGATGTGTTGAGTGTGTGCAGATAGATTCTAAGACAGGAAAATTACAGCAATGATGGGAGACTTCACTTACTCCTTGGAACACATGTTGAATTTCACATTGAGCTTGAACCCGAATATCAAAAGGCTTTGAGCATAACAAGTGTCTGCCTCATAAGTTATCAAGTCATCAATCTAAAAAGAAGACCTAAATATAAACTTAAGTAATGCAGGCAGCAAATGCAGAATACCCAACAGAAAGATGAGGTGCCAAAGGAGGTAGGAATGACCAAACCATACAGTAGTGAGGGCAAATAAAGGCAGAGTCTTTAAAAAATGTCTGTTTCTAAATGAGAGAAAGGATTGAGAAATCTTACGTGTTAACTGTAAAGAAAAATAACCCATTAAAGTGAGTTTGAGGAAAAACTGGCAATAAAAAATTCTTTAGAAACATGAGGATGTGGAAGCCTATCAGAGGCTGCTGTAACTAAAGACACTAAAGACACTTCTGGGACATAAAACGTCTAAAGAGAATAAAACAAGATTTGCCAGAAAACTAAAAGAATGCTTTTTCATCTCTTTACTGTGTGAGACCTTGACCAGTTATTTTGTGAGGAATGCATCAAAGGTGAAGTCTCAAACTGAGGCACTGTGGGGAGAGACTATGAAGCAAATCAACAAATGAACAGTAGTTATCACAAAAACCTGCTGCAGTAACCCAGGAAGAAATAACTAAGCAAATAACTTTGGTATATAGATATTTAAACCTGGTGTGGTATCTGAGGACTAGAGTGTGCAGTTATAGCAACACAGTAAACAAACAAAAAACAATCTCCAAAAAATCCCGAAAACTTGCATGTGGGGAAAAGCAATGCCACTTTAAACTATTTGTGCGAAGCAGGGTGAATAGCTAGGTGACAAGTTTTATTAATTATATCAAGCCAAGAGGAAAAAGGCAAAGACCAACCATAATGAAGTCCAGCAGAAAGATCTTCCAAGAACGATTGAAATGCAATACAGATAAAGATAGAATGAGGCACATGAGCAGAAGCTGAGTTGAGTAGTTTTAACAGTGTTGACAATTGCCACTCATTAAAAGGACTGAGAGGTTCTATGCCCTGTAACATAAAACTCCATCAGCTAAGAGCTTGGAAACAATCCAGTGAACAAACAATATTAGAAATCGTTGGGAAAAGAAAAAAAAAAACAAAAAAAAACAAACCACCAGTGACTATTAAACCGCAGTGCACCTGTATCTCAAATGCAAAGCATGATTCTCATTTTCTTTTTTTTTTTCCCCAGCAAAAGAAATATTTCAGACAAGAGCTGCCAGGCTGATGTAATGTATGGAACAGTCTCTGTATGAGAAGTGACTAATTAGATAATTTGCCACATTATTTGATAAACTCCATATTTCAATTAACAACTTCATTTCTCAAATTTTCATATTATTTTATACCTGTTGTCTTTCTGGGTACAGGATTTTTTATGGAAAAGGGTGGCTTTGGAAGTAGTATAACAAACACCTGAATAGGGCGGGACTCTTCTGGAAAAAAAAGAAAAAAATGAAGTGGGTTGGGTAGCGGCCTAGACAGTTTAAGTAATGTGAGCCAGGAATGGTTTTTTGCTTTCTTTCCCTTCCTTCCTTCCTACTGGCAGTAGAAGTCATATTAAAAAGCTGCCAAAATCATAAAACCCCAACCCCCCAAAAATTTACCAACTAAAAAAAAAGAAACATTGACAGACTAAAAATAAAGAATGCAGTTGTTCATGTATGAAATTCATGAAAGTGCTTGGTATATCATTATTTGATATTTAATGCAACATAAGTGCTCCTAATTAGTCTCTCAATATTGAATTTAGGTAATTCAGCAGGTAAAAACTATGACACATTGACAGAAAGGCCATACATTCAATAAATCAGAGTTGTACGTCCACAAATATACAGATAGCATACAGACAGCTCAGATAAATGTTAACAAAAATCACTTGCCTACCACACACCTATATCACAAGGGTTTATTGTGACACTAAACATCATTCCAAGCTTGACTGTGTCAGAGAATATCAGTGATGAATTCAGAATTTCCAGCCCATACTCCCTTCATAGAAAACTTTTCCTCTACATGTCTAAAAGAGCAATAGCAAGAATTGTTTTACATTTTATTTGGAAGAAATAGTTTCTCAATTTTCTATCTATATTGCATGAAAACATAGTATGTAGGAGAAGGGAATACAGGTGACCTTGCCCCTGATAAGTAACAGCTATATCTAATAAAGATGAGTGTGATAAAAGGGAGTGGGTTAGCTGCTGAAGGGAAGATTGGATCATGGAGGAGGAACCTTGAGAAAGAGGGAACAAGAGGCTCATGAAGAAGGATCCTGATGAGACAGAATCACTGCTGTGAGGTCAGTCTGGGTCTGCAGCTAGAGCCTGTTGTTGGAACCTTCAGTCACAGTCTAGCCAGGTAAAAGCTGCAGTCAGAGTCTGCAAACCAATACCTGCAGTCAGAGTTTAGCAGGAAATAAGCAGCAGTCAGAATTTAGCAGGAAATAAGCAGCAGTCAGAGGCTGCAAGGGAAATGCAGAGTAGAAGCTTGCTTCAGCCAGAGTCAGTGAACAGTTGGAGTCAGGATGGTTGAGCTGTAAAGAGGAATAAACCAGGATGCTTTTCATGCTGTGATAAATGAGAAGTTTATGTCTCAGCTCATTTCGACCCTCTAACAAGAGGGCTGCTGCAACAATACTGATATGATTGGATTCTTTCCAAGAACAAGGAAAAGTTCTCCTACTTAAGGAAAACTGACTTTTTACAGTGACTCATTCAAAGTTTATTTAAATCATTAACAATAAGGATCATGTAAATTTGAGTTTACAAAATCCTGGTGAAAGCTGAAATATGTGCAGTATATGGTAGTATTTCTTCAAATATTGATTATAGTTGGTAGGGAAAAAGAGTCCAACCCAAAACAAAAAGATGTTCTGTTTCACAACTGGCTAGCGATACTCAGTAGTTCCTGTTCAGTGCACTTTTTAGGCGTTAAATCATATTGTTGCCTTCTTCAATTTGTTTCTTTACAGTTTTGACCTTAGGGTATAGATACCAGGTACTATCAGAAAATCACATCCCACTGAGAAGCCTCTGTGTATGAACCCTAAACCAGTGACATCCAGAGTTCACTTCCTTCTATATTGTTGTTCAAAATAAAAACACTCTTAGGTGAAAATGCTGTAATTGCTCTTAGTTGTGGCCACTTTCTTACTTATAGAAAGTTTTACCTGGGACTATACTGTCTTTCGTCCATTATGTATTACTTTTCTTTCAATGAATCAACTGCAGAAAGTGATAATTTTTATTAGTGACACCTCCGCATCCCTCAACTATACTTCCCTAATTTCAGTAGGGATATTGATAATTATTACAGTGGTTAATAAAATTGCGGAATATGCTGAGTTGGAAGGGACCCACTAGGATCATCTAAGTCCAACTTCTGGCCCTGCACAGGAACCCTAACCTAGGAGTCACACCACGTGCCTGAGAGCATTGTCCAAACACTTCCCGATCTCTTTCAGGTTTGGTGCTGTGACCACTTCCCTAGGGAGCTGTTCCAATGCCCAAACACCCTCTGGATGAAAACACCATTTTTAATATCCACCCTAACCTTCCCCTGACACTTTTAGTGTCCCCTGATAATTTTAGGCCATTCGCTCTGGTCCTGATACTGGTCACCACAGAAAAGAGACTCACTGCCTGCCACTCCTCTTCCTCTCCAGGAAGTTGCAACTGCAATGAGATCTCCACTCAGTTTCCTCTTCTCCAGGCTGAACAGACCAAGTGACCTCAGCTGCTCTTCATACAGCTTCCCCTCAAGGCCCTTCACCATCTTTGTAACCTCCTTCTGACACTCTCTAATAGTTTAACATTTTTCTTATATTGTGGCACCCAAACCTGCCCCAGCACTGGAGGTGAGGCTGCCCCAGCTCAGAGCAGAGCAGGACAATCCCCTCCCTTGCCTGCCTGGCCATGCTGTGCCTGATGCCCCCAGACAAGGTTGGCCCTCCTGGCTGCCAGGGCACTGCTGGCTCATGTTCAGCTTGCCACTGACCAGGAGACCCCCAGGTCTCTTTCTGCAGCACTGCTTTCCAGCCTCTCATTCCCTAGCCTTTATAAACTTCAAGGATTTCCCGATTCCAGGTGCAGAAGGAATGCATGTGAGCTAATTAGGCAGCATATACAAATGTACTTGAGTACAAATCAGATGGTTAGAGTAACATTTCTCATTGTTTCACACAAAAGACATCTTGTTAAGTAGAAATCCCTTTTTTCTCTCTCAGCCGTTTGTAGCAAACCATGATTTAAAAAGCCCTAGGTAAAAATGTGATAGAAGTATTGAGCTACACAGACATCCCCGAGAGAATGTAGATGTTTCCCTTCTAGTCCTGTAGATACTGAGTAGTAATATAGTAGTAATATAATTTAAAAGTTTCTTGAAAATTGAAAGACCCATTGCTGATGTCTATAATAAGTATCCTTCCCATCCTCCTTCCCCCCAAAACAAACTAACCNCCAACTTCTGGCCCTGCACAGGAACCCTAACCTAGGAGTCACACCACGTGCCTGAGAGCATTGTCCAAACACTTCCCGATCTCTTTCAGGTTTGGTGCTGTGACCACTTCCCTAGGGAGCTGTTCCAATGCCCAAACACCCTCTGGATGAAAACACCATTTTTAATATCCACCCTACACTTCCCCTGACACTTTTAGTGTCCCCTGATAATTTTAGGCCATTCGCTCTGGTCCTGATACTGGTCACCACAGAAAAGAGACTCACTGCCTGCCACTCCTCTTCCTCTCCAGGAAGTTGCAACTGCAATGAGATCTCCACTCAGTTTCCTCTTCTCCAGGCTGAACAGACCAAGTGACCTCAGCTGCTCTTCATACAGCTTCCCCTCAAGGCCCTTCACCATCTTTGTAACCTCCTTCTGACACTCTCTAATAGTTTAACATTTTTCTTATATTGTGGCACCCAAACCTGCCCCAGCACTGGAGGTGAGGCTGCCCCAGCTCAGAGCAGAGCAGGACAATCCCCTCCCTTGCCTGCCTGGCCATGCTGTGCCTGATGCCCCCAGACAAGGTTGGCCCTCCTGGCTGCCAGGGCACTGCTGGCTCATGTTCAGCTTGCCACTGACCAGGAGACCCCCAGGTCTCTTTCTGCAGCACTGCTTTCCAGCCTCTCATTCCCTAGCCTTTATAAACTTCAAGGATTTCCCGATTCCAGGTGCAGAAGGAATGCATGTGAGCTAATTAGGCAGCATATACAAATGTACTTGAGTGCAAATCAGATGGTTAGAGTAACATTTCTCATTGTTTCACACAAAAGACATCTTGTTAAGTAGAAATCCCTTTTTTCTCTCTCAGCCGTTTGTAGCAAACCATGATTTAAAAAGCCCTAGGTAAAAATGTGATAGAAGTATTGAGCTACACAGACATCCCCGAGAGAATGTAGATGTTTCCCTTCTAGTCCTGTAGATACTGAGTAGTAATATAGTAGTAATATAATTTAAAAGTTTCTTGAAAATTGAAAGACCCATTGCTGACGTCTATAATAAGTATCCTTCCCATCCTCCTTCCCCCCAAAACAAACTAACCAAAAAAAGCAAAAAAAAAACCAAACCAAACCAAATCAAAAAAAAACCCAAAAAACAAAAAAACCCAAAAACTACAAACAAAAACAAACAAACAAACAAACAAAAAACCCCACAACAGCCTGAGACTTAAAGCTGTTATATGACAATATTTCTATTCTAAAAAAATTATCTGTAATGTTTCAGTTTCTTGAATACCAAGTGCAGAAAAGGAATCTTCTCTGTGTGGGAGTGTGTTCCAGTTTGCCAGCCCTTCTGATTTACCTTGAATAAACTTTTTCTGAAATGTTCCTAATTTCTCATGGTATTCCCCTGTGTTGAATTGTTGCAGTTACTGTATTTTCTAACACCTGCATACTTTCCCCATCATCAGTATTATTAAGGAAGTGGAGGTGAACTTTTAAAAATCTTTTCATACTCTTCAGAAATGATCTCTCCTCAGTCTTTATTATTCAGCTGGTTTCCATTCATCTACTGAAATTTCTCACAATGCAGTTTCTGCTTTCAAGTGATCTGTGGGTGCACTGCCTCCTTTTTATCTTTCTTTGTGTTGATTCACCTGTAACTCTGAAAGATCACCTTGCTCCAAATTCTTGTGGATCCTTTGGAGGCTAAGAGGATTCAATCTTCATATTACCTCAGCTCCACTGGCACTTTATGAAAGATTATATAAATATATGAGCATTATGTATGTGGGCACTAGAAGCTGACTGAAAACTATTCAATGCACCTTTCTTCAAATCTTTTTTATTCTGAAAAATATTAACTAGGAATATAATGTATGTTTCAAGACTCTGTATTACATTAGTATTTTACAGCTACATGTACTGCTATTGGAGAGCAAGATAGGAAAATGTGAATGATTTTGGTTTGTATTGCCTACAGTCCTTGCATCCAGATATTATTAGGAAATATCAATTAATTCACCTTCACAACATTTTTCTGAATCTTAATTTAAAGATTAGATCACCATATATCAAGAAACCCCTTCTCCCCATTCCAGCATATGTTAATTTAAAAAAACGTGTACACATGGAGTGGCTGTCAGTTTTCCTGGATTTTGGCACCAAAATAGACAAATGTATTTTACATCAGACAGATGCAGACTTGCTACCAGTGTCTGTTCAAATATGTCTGAAGGCATAAACCAAGAACACAAAACAAGGGAGTTTAACAAGCAGAGTTTTACCCTGAAGTGTTCATCACTCCACTGAAGCCTATAATTACCAGGTAGTCAGAGCTCTGCACCTCCCATTTCCTTGTTTTCTTCGTCTTTGTGCAGATTTTGTGCAGAGAGAAATCTGTATCTCTATTGTCTTGTTAAGAGAACGTAAGCACTAAAGTGTTGGAGATCTGCAGCTTCATAGAGAGTAGGTGTAGCATCTCCTATGATAATTATTAACACCTAATGTAACATTAACGTATTATAAAAGTTTATGTGGTTACACTTAGTTTCTGAGAAAACTCTAGCAAACCACATTAATGTGACAATGGTCTGAATTTCACAGGCTGGTTTCTCAGCTGATGTAAATGGCAAATCATTGGATTCTTTTTCTCTGACTTGTATGTGACAATTTTGTTGGGATTCATATACAATGTAATTATGTGTTGAAATCTGTCCTAGTTGGTGTTTGTTTCATGTGCCCTCTGAAGACTTTTTGACAGAAACCAGTTACAAATTTATTGCATGAAACTCTCCCAGAGGGGAAAACATAACTTAGCTGTGTATAGTAAGAGATTTTAAGGAAGCCTATGAGGATATAAGGTGATGTCGAATTTGTTTTCTCCTTTGTTAGTCATTGAATAATATCATATGTGGAGCAGAAGTGCGTGGGAAATACAGAGCAGAGCTTGCAGGAACAAGACAAAGTGCAAGTGTAGCAAGACCCAAGTGACCACTATGCAGTGTTTATAGAGAGTAATCTCAGATTAATCAGATTTCAGGCATGAAATTACAGTGTTTGTTTATGATAGTCCATCACTTTTTTGAAAGCCTTCTGCTTTGGGCCAGTATTTTAAGTTCTGTCCATTTTGCAGAAACACAGATGTCTTTAGGCTTTATATTAGTTATATGAGATGTCTGAGGTTTGAAACAGATTAAGATACTTACCTATGAGAATAAAATGGATGGCTTGTATTTAATGTCTATGGAGAACAATTTTTGTAATTTATATTTGAAGTTCCCATATCTACAGATCACTAAGATTTATTTTTTCCTTGCTCCCTTTCAAGTTAAAACAAAAGAATTGCAATTCTGAGATATTAGAGTTCTGAAAAATGAAATTAAAATATTAAAGTTTTGGGCTTCATCATAATCAGTATTTCTACTTGCTGAGAATTTCACAGAACCCTAACTAACTTCAGAAAATTTCCTAAGCATTAAAGCAATGCTTTATGGTTTTTGTTAACATTCAGCTGACAGTCAGAAGCTAAATTTGGAATTGACTTTTGTTTGATAGATCTTTGTTATGTGGCAGTAGCAGGATCTGGATGAGGTAATGGATAATAGAACCTATGTTATTCATACACTGGGAGTTGCAAAAGGTGTAAAGGAATAATTCTCTCCCATTCTACAGAGATGGGATGCCCAGCAGAAGACACACTGAGAAGCTATGTGACTGGATTATTTGGCATGTGAGACATACAACAAATAGAACTTGATTAATTAATTAACTACCATGTTTTTTGATTAGGAGAATTGTAAATTTCTTGCCTTTTATAGTGAACTTAGTTTCCTGACAAGGAGGGACATTGAGAACTAAAGACATTTGTTCGTACATATTTATGAACCTTTGCATCAGGGAGGAAAAATAAGTCCCAGTTCAACTCTGAATTTAACTATATGACTGGAAAATTAAATGCGTGTTTTAGGAGGAGATTTTTTCTTTTCCTGCTTAAACTAGATAAATACGTGCAACAAGAAGGCCAGTTTCACATTCTGTATAGATGTCACTGTTCATTTTTGTTTCTCCTTCTGTCAAAGGTGTCAAGTATATTTTTATGGGTCAGATTCTGACATTTCATTTTTATGTTGGATCTGAATATTATCTTCTGTAAAGCTACTTCATTTTGTGCATTCATATCTTTAAATTTTGGATGCTTACTATTATTATTTCCTTTTTTGGAAACCATTCACAAATGGTCATCTTGTTGAAATAAGTAAAACTGCCTATTAATATTTTTCCTTTTCCTCTGCCTTGAGGATTTATACAGTATTCTGAGCACAGGGTGGCAGGGGAGGGAGGCAGCAACTGGAGTCAGGAGGTGGAACAGCAGAGAACACTGCTAAAGGGTTCTGCTGAGTCCCTGAGCAGATGCTGAGGTCTGAGACTGCCAAGAGGAGCAGTGCAGAAGTGCATTCTCTCATAGCTCAGAGCAGCCAGAACAGTACCATATTGATCAATGGTGAGTCATTACACAAGACAGGTAGAAAGAACAATGAACAATTATGTGCAAAAGAACTTGACAAGATGGAAATAATAGCCAGAACCAGAAGCATGAGGACTGTGAAAGGAGAGTAAGGCTTCAAATCAGTTTTAGCTTCACCATTCATTTACCATTAAGTTACCCACTGCAATTATGAACCACAATGAATGATCCTAATTTAAATTACACTGTCACCTCTCTGAGATCTTTGGATTGTCAGAACAATGGGAAGACTCTTTTTTAATTAAAGAGTCAGTACTGTTACATTTTCAATAGTATCTATTAGCTGAGTAGTCCTGCTGACTGACATTATCTTTCACAGTTTTCACATTGCCTTTTACAAAAAATATAAAATGTTTGGTTTAGAGTATCCAGTAGTGTAAAAATATCCAAGAGCTTTGGATTTTTTTCATTTCTGTTATGCTTTGTAGCGAAGCTTTTTCATGATTTGCTTAAAAATGAGAAAATATGAAACTCTTCTTAATGGGAGGTCTGCCAGGTATTTAGGGAAGTCTCACCACTTTGTTGAAATGATGGGCAGAAGATAAAATCACACATATAATAAATAAGTATGTAACTCTGAGTTCAAAATATTCTATTTTATTTAAAAGTTCCACCATAACTGTTCACCTCAGCAAAACCTTCTGTTGTCTTTTCCAGAAGTGATTAATTTCTTCTGATGACCTCGTATTGTGTGTTTGCACAGGACAGCAGAATATTGCCCTGTTATGTGTATACATATGTATTGAGATTAAGAAAGACAAATAATCAACACGTGATAAATTCTCTAACACTAATATTAGTGGTATGATTACACATTAGTTTTGTATTTAAGCCCCTTATTCATATGAGACTAACCCTAAATAGAAATATAAATAGCTGTTTTAAGAAATGTAAGAAAATGAATAAATCTGTTATTTTTCAAGTCTTACACCTCTTTGGAAATTTGAACTAGAAACAACCTGCCTTGTTTCTATGCTTGGGAGTTTTTTTCAATTTTTTTTTTTTTGGATTCAAGAAAATATGTTGTGGTAGTATTTCAGCACTCCTGTCTGCAAGATAAATTAAGTGTTGCTGATGTGTAATGAAATAATGATTCCCTGAAAAAAATAGACTCTTTTTCTACCCTTTATAAATTCTATCTTTAAAAGTTAGAGTCTAATTTATTCATAGAATTGAACTTTTACCTTTCACTTATCAAAGAAGGATAACAGATTGAAAGGAGATGATTTATACATGAAATAGCAAAAGTGATTTCTAAAAATTAGAAAGCCACAGTTTTAGGTCAGAAAGAAACATCACAAGATCATTCATTCCATAGTGATAGCCTGTTATGGGACCAGCTATGCCTAAACCTTTTCTTACAGAGTTTTGTCTACTCTGTCTAATTTAATCAGTATTCTTTTGCATCATCTTGTTCATTTCTTTATTCATTTGTTCATTTTCTCCCATGTTTTCAATTTTTTGTGTATGTTTGTGGGGATTTTTTTTTTTTTGAGTTGTGGGGTTCTGCTGCAGTTTTTCTGCTTTTTTTCTGTTTTGGGATTATTCTTTGGTGGGTTTTGCTAGTTTTGGGTGGGGCCTTTTTTGGGATTTATTTTTCGGTTTGGTTTTTTGTTTATTTTGTCTAAAGCAATTGTTCATAAGCCAGAGTTACTCGTATATTAACTACTCAAACTACATTATCAAGTTGGAGATGTTTCAGGGGAGTAAGTAGAATCATCACAAACTAAATTGAAATCATATCCAGAGCTAACCAGATAGAGACTTTTATCTATCCTAGCATGATTTTTAAGTGTATAGTCATTATTAGGACATGAAAAAATGTCCCAACTTCCCTGGTGTTGTATCATTTACACTGGACATTCCAGGGCCTACTAGATTTTTTTCTGGACCCCCTGAGCCAATCAATGCATCTTTTGCATAAAGAGGTACCTCTTCCATACAGAAGTTCCTTGGAGAACTCCTATATAAGAGTGTCAGAAAAAAAGTTATTTTGAATACTTGGTTAGTGGGGAGTATTTCTGATAATGTAGTCAAGCATCTCTCACCAGGTAGGGTTTTGAAATATCACCTCTCTCCTCCTTTTTTATGATTCAGGGGAGCAGAAATGTGAAAAATTTTGGTTTTCTACCATACAGAATAATACTTTGATTGTAAATATTGTTATTATTGTTGGAGAGGATTGTCCAGAATTGATAATTGTCTAGATTTCAGACTAGTCTGAAAAAGATTTTGTATTGCTTACTAAATACATACTGGCATTGGAGTCCAACTGAAAATTCTTTTGTTAGATGCATTCATATACAGTAAGTTGTGCTTGCTGCTGGTCAGGAGTATGTGGGAAAAATTCATATTCACTAGAAAGAAATTTGCTGATTTAATATCAGGTAGCAATTTGCTTCTCTTTCACAGGCCTTCATTTTTCCATGGAGCAAGTTTTAAGATCAAATGGAACTTGAAAAATAATTATTTACATGAGAAGGAAAAATTACAAAACTCGCAAAACGACGCACAAGGTGCGTGTAGTGTAAGAAGTAAAACTACATAGAGGTAAAGCAAGAACATCACTTCTGTAAGATATAAATGGAATTAATCAGCAACTAGGTGTACTAATCTCAACTGTGGGCCATGAAACCACTTTCTGGATTTTTGTCATTAATTAAATTATGCTTTCACAAGGCTTCACTTGTCCTTGAGCATTTTCAGAATTTTGCAAGCATCTATTCTCCTCAGATGCTAATTTGAATAACAGCATGATACTGAAAGCACCACTTCCAGGAAGGAAATAAATGGCAGGCAAGCTCATGCTTTACTGAATGTGTCCTTGGACTCTTTCTGCAAAGCTGTTATCACAGCCATATCATGTGCTTTGAGACGACTGCTGGAAGCTTTCTTCTTTATATTAGAAATTTATGTAGAATTATGGAAATGTCTTAATTCCCCATTCCAAAGAACATTCAAAAAGTGAGTGAAGTAGTCTAAGATATTTGTATTTTGAAGCTGTCTTTCTCAGCTTCACTGAGATTGTATGTGTGCTGTAGATATAAATATGTATACACCTGTCTTCACAGAACTAAATGTGGATATTTTGGTGGGTAGGGGCAGGTTGTATTTTTAAACTGAAAAAGCATCTTTGCCTGCCCATGGAGCCTTTGGATTTGTTTAGGAAAGGCTGAAACACAGATGGTCCAGAGACAGAGAGCTCCTTAACTTTGAATTACTTACTTCAATGAAAATTCCACATTGGCTACCGTAATTTTAAAATAACCAGCTTTAGTTTTGGACTTATTTATATTAGAAAATATACATATTTATCTATAACTCTATTGAATGCAGAGTTTTGCACCCAGTCATAGTTCCAAAATTCTCCATATCCTTCAGCAAAAAAATTAAATGCCAAAATCTCATGTTTAAATCTTTGTATGTCCCTTGACATTGCAGTTTATCAGTGCATTCAGAGTGAATGCTGCTGGAGGTGGGGTTGTAGGAACTGCAGTGCATGTGGAGCATGCGAACACAAGTGTTATAGGCTAGGATGCAGACAAGAACTGAGCGCCAAGAGGGAAAGTGAAGAGGCATGATGGAGCTTTTTGAAAGATAGAGGGATGTAGAGCCTGAGGAGAAGTGTTTGATGAGATAAGGGTGTGATATCCTCGGCTGAAAGAGTGGGATTTTCCTCTTCGGAGTAAAGGTTCAATACAAAAATCCACCTCCAGTCTACTGAATTGTAAAAAAAAAAAAAAAAAAAAAAATTCTGCTCTGAAATACCTGAAGTCTTCAGAAAGCTTCTCCCTTTGATCTTCAGTCCCACTGAGTACTCTGCAGCTTGCCTGAGAGCTCACTGCTCCTGCCTTGACCCTACTTACATAGACAGCTGAGCCTGAGTCAGCAATTAATAAAATAATAACCATTTAATGTTCTGAGAACCATCTTACCCTGCCATTCATGACCTGGTGTGAATTAACAGCTTGGAGACTTGCACTGTGTATTACCTGAGTAGTATTTTAACTATGTGGTGTCTGCAGATGTTGGAATCTAAAGGAGCATATATGGTTGGCTCAATAGGCCTCATCTTCATTATCTCCTTTAGTTTATTTTCATGTAATTTGTATCTAAGCCTGGGCCTAAGGAGGAAACAAGTCTTCAACTGTACGTAAGCCAAAAGGACTTTGTAATTCAGACCACAGGATATCTGTATGGATAAGTTCTTAGTATGATTTTTTTAAATTGCTATCATTTTA
The DNA here is from genome assembly GCA_013400215.1 of Cisticola juncidis. Classification (NCBI taxonomy): domain Eukaryota; kingdom Metazoa; phylum Chordata; class Aves; order Passeriformes; family Cisticolidae; genus Cisticola; species Cisticola juncidis. The sequence goes on along the minus strand of VXBR01003145.1, from coordinate 418,149 downwards.
TGGCTTTATAAAAATAAACATATTTAAATACAGCAATTTTCCACATTTTTTTCTGATTTTATGCATTGTAGAAAAAATCAGGCATCAAATAATGAAAGAAAATGTAGTTTTGAAGCCAATCTACTACACATAATGACAAGTCATGGAAGACATATGCAATATTTTTAGTATAACTTCTGTTGGAATTAGTTGTGAACCAGATAGATGAAAAGTTGCTTTAAAGTAACTACTTCTGTGCTAGTGTTACTATTCTCTAATGAAAATTATAAGTCTGTTCTTCAGAATGCAGATTTTTTTTTTCTGTTAGGTCAGAAAAGTCACTAGTTAGAAAGGTCAGAAAGGTCACTAGTTAGGTCAAGTCAGGAATTTATCTTTCTTAGGAAAGACAAAATGTATCTTATTGACATTTACAGAGGAACTGTTTTGATAAAAGCTTTCTACCATCAACATTGTTGTGATGTTGAATACTTATTTTGTAGTTTGCTCCTCTTGCACACATGCAAAATTCTTCAATATGTGGATTTCTATCTGAATAAAAATGTTATTTATATTAACAGAAGAGGTGGGAAGAAGGAGAGATTCCTGGTTTTACCCAGAGTTTTCTTGAGCATGCCTTTAGAGAATGTGACACCAACATTTGTCTGGGTTTTATTTAGTTCTTTAGCACAACATAGTTTGGGTCAGAAGGAACATATTTCCAGTTGATTATGTGATCTTAACATTATCTTTTTAGGGGAGGGAAAAAAAAAAAGTGGACTCCCCTTGTCAAAATATGATTTTATTTCTGCTGTCTAACCAATAGACATCTTTGTTGCCCTAAATTCTTGGGTTAGGACTATATAACACCACTGAACATAGCAACCTGCTAGATTATTCCTTATAGGGAACAAGTAGAATTTTAGCTATATGAGTAATATTTACTCACATTAGGATGACTAAGTGAAATCTTGTATTCAGTGGGTGTTTGAAATATCAAGCAATATGTTTTTTATTATTTTTATCTTTTCCTGAAAAAGAATAAGTATTTTTGTAGTTCACACTATTAGGTTAAGAAAAAAAGACCCTGGGATATGAGAATCATATCCATGGATCTTCTGCTGGGACATATGGGCACTTTCTCCTGGGGTGTTTGAATGTAAAGAAAACAGTCGTTTATGGAAAATGTGTTCATGAATAAACCATGCATAGAACTTCCAAAGAAGATACTATGTGCTCTGTATTGAGGTTCTCTTGTATTGCTAGCAAGAATGTGGAGTAATATATCTACTGTTGGTCATTTTAATGGCCTCCCGGAATGAACTACTTTTATATTGCTTTCCCTGTCATTTTACACATATTGTTTTAAAGAATCATTTGTATCTGTTTCTTTGCAGCCAATAGCTTTAGAGATTGTAATCCTATTCTGCCTGAACATTTTTAGAGAAGGGAGAAGGTTTCAGAGCATCTCTGAAAAGAAAAATCTTCAAAATGTTAATGATAAATTACATCAATAGATGTATCAGCATGCCCATAAGAAACACTAAGGAGAGCAGTATCTTGCCTTGAAGTGTGAATAGTATGCTTCTGACTTTTAATATAGTTTGAAAACTGGTCCCGGAGAAAGATCAAACTTTAACAGATTTCTTTTCATCCCTTACTTTAGTAAGTGATAGCAGTGAAGGAAACATTGTGTCTGGGATTCTTTCCATGTACAAAAAGAGAACATTGGTGCTACCTATTGGAATTAGATGACAGTGAACATAGTATAATTTTTCTTAATCAGAAACGTAGATTTTGTGTTAAAAATAACATGCAGATTATATTACTGTTCATTTCATAAATCAATAAGCCTTTGACTTGCTTTGCTGAAATGCTTTCTGTTAAACACTTCTGTTAAAGGGTAACTGGAAGAAAGTAGTTCTCAACTAGATTTTTCTTGTGTTAAATTCCAAGATTAAATTAAAGATAATTCCATGGTCCAGATATATCTGTCCTACAGAAAAATGAAAACCAGTTTGAGCATGAAACATAGGTGACTTTGCAATGGACAGCAAAGAACATAAATATTTTTAGTGAGAAAAGTAGAACTTTGAGAAGAAGATATTATTAAATTATCAAACATCCATTTAGCTAAAGCTATGTAAGATAAATTCTTCTGCACATTTTCTATGTTTTTTAACATATGGGAGAATTTTAATGTAAATTTTATTGCTTTTACTAGAGCAATACTAGAATAAGAAATGTTACATGATTTTACATCATGAGGTCATCTGCAGATACTTCTTCTACATCCCATTATAGAAAAATATACTACAGCTGCTTTTAAAAACAGATATTGCATGGGTTAAACACAGGAACAAGTATATTTCAGATTTAACTGTGAGTCTCTGGAAATTTGGATAGCTTGGTCTCTTTGGTTGCTATTTCAAAAGTCTAGCATATTTTCTTGTTGTCATTGTTAGACTATGTGTTGTCAGTCACAATAAAGAGTGGCAGTAGTCCATGAAAAGATGGAGATTGTACTATGCTGAAAAAAATCCATGAAGCATTTGCAAGTACACTGTCAGATGAAAAATGCAGCAAAACTTCACACATTACACCAGGCTTCTGTACAAGAACTGTTCCAAAACACCAGTCAGTCATTAATTGTGATGTAAAACTGTTTTATAAACTTTTTCAGAACTTTTGTTTTACTTGTCTGGAAGTTGTAAGTCTGGAAAAAATGTGAAAAATGAGGGGTTTGTTACATCTTAAAATTAAAAACTTGCACTATTGGCAGTTCAGGTTTTTATACAAGGCAGTGGGTCGTGGTAAATCTGGAAAAACAAAAGAAGCCGTAGCACAATACCACTTTGAAAAACTGTACTAATAGATAAGAGTTACCTGACTTAAAAACCTTGAGCACAGAAATTGTATTTATTCTTGGGAATGCTTGTCTAAAGTAGGGAAATACACAGAAAAGGTTCTTGCATTTAATGTAGGATCCAGAAAGTTTTTGTATCAGCCAGTAAAAAGCATGAAGAAGTTAAGGAAATTTGTTTACATTCCCATTCACTGGCATTGAAAGGTTTCTATTTATTTATTCCCACTTGTGAAAATATAGTCATCTTTGTAACAGTCAGGATCACTTTGTCACTTTGTTATTGCAGTCATTACATGACATATCTGTGGAGAGGGCCGGTTATAAGGTCCTGTTCTCAGCATGAACCTTCTGACTTGCGCAACAAAGATGTTCAAAGTAGCAGAGCTGGCATTTTTCATTATCAATGGATTTTGAGGCACAGGTGATCTTTCAAATTTGTGGAAATATTCTCTCAACATGATGTTGCAGAGTTGTTTTTTTTTTACTGTGTCATGTAGTACTTTTTGCTTCTAGCAAACAGAAGAGTTTTACATTAGAGGAAGAAGGAAAGTGTCTATAACCAGAAAAAAAATAATTCTTTTAAGAGAGATGCAGAAGAGGGGTGATGAGTTGTGAAAGTTGAAATGGAAACTATGTAGAAGCAGGTTTTTTTACAAATATAGGTTTCACTCATCAAGAAGAAAAGCTGTAGACCATATGAAAGAGATGAAATCACATTCCAAATACAAAACCAGAACATGATTTTAAGGGTTTAATAAGCAGTGAATCAATACCCCAATAGAATAATATTCTGATATTCAATGTTATGATACTGCTTCCTAATGTTTCAAAAGTATATAACTAAGAATTCTTACCAAATAAAGTGACCAAAAGAAAAAAATCTTTTTAATACTGAAAACATGCATTTATTTTACCTGGAAAATGCATTAATATGCTTTCATAGGGAGTTCAAAAAATATGGAGAGTAAATCCTTTTTAAACAATGGTATATGCAGTATCTGATAACACATGGCACTGCATTCTTTTCAGTTTCTTCAGAATGAAACAACTTTTTCACCTGAAATAGAAGCCATTGGACAGTAGCTAACCTGTTTTCTTTACAGAGTCTTAGAAATTTCTCAGCAAATTAGCTTCAAAGACATCAAACTGAAAAATGTGTGAAAGTTTTTTGGAAGGATGGGATAAAAGGAAGCTGGTAAATTAATTATCTCTCCTTGATCTTTTCCACATAATATTTTTTTCCTAATCATACTCTGTAATTGAGTAAGTAATCAGGGCCCTGGCAAAAAATTTCCTCTAGATGGTTTTACACAGCTCACAAATACTGCACCACAAAGTCACACATTTATTTTTTCTCTTCACAGTATTTCTTAGGAAGAGCAAAGTAAAAAGAAGTAATTTAGAATATCATATTTGTACACAGCAGAGTTGTTTTCCCAGAGCTTAAAAATTAATGTGCTGTCTTCATATCTTTCAGAGAGTAAACAGTATTAGCTGTAGCACTGTCAAACAAAAAAGCAAGCAAATAAATGGTATTTTCAAAAAGGGTTTGAGTACTATTGCAATTACAGCTATGTTATGCAGTGAGCTATTTCTATTATTTTCAATATCAGAAGAATCTCTAAGCATGAGATTACACACAATAGAAAATTCATTGATCAGGGTTTTAGGGAACTAATAGCTTTTTTGCATATAAAAAAATCCTAAATAATCCTTAGGTTGCCATTCCTGTTCAGTAAAAGAGATACATCTTTTGGTTTTGGAAGACCCTATTAAAAGGGATATTTTCCCTTTTTGCTTCTGTACTGAAAATGGAAAGAAAAAGAAGAGTTTGATTTTCTCTTTCTACACATTAAAAAAAAAAAAAAAAAGGCAGTGAGAGTAGCTTGCCCAAACAAGCATCAGAAATGAAGGTCAAAAGCACCTGTACAAAGTCGGAAGAAACAGTGTGTGGAAACACGCTGTTTTTACACATGCTTTTACTCCATCATTGTCACAAATGTGCACTGTTTTTCGGTGAAGAATAGCTTTTCACTATGTCAGTGAGTTTCCAAACCCCAAACTCTTGCATCTCTTGGGTCTTTTCAGAGAATATATGCACTTACTGTTTTTCTGACCTTGACTTTTTCAATGTCTTCAGCAAACATCCTTTCATTTGAAAGCAGGCTTACTTGAGCAGATAATGCAAGTAACCATATTGGTACTTAGGGCTACTTTTGGCATTTTTGAGGTGTAATGCATCTGTGATTGTATAGCTGAATGCTGCTGCATTTACAGACAAAGCAGAGCTTGAGTGGTCTAAGTATGTGAGAGGTTTGAAGGACCTGTGCCCAAGAGTAGTTCCATGAACTGAAAAGCCTTTTTTTCCCATTACTGCATGTGCCCGTTTATAGGAATGGTGAGATTTGCAGAAGTGTGTTATGCTGGCAAATCACCACCTCATTATGGTTTAGTAACACAACCAGAACCAAAACTCTCTTCTTACAATGGTGATGATGCGTGGTCAGGGCTTATTTGAGTAGCAATGTATCATCAAGACACTTGGATTCAAACTGTCAAATATATGATCCTACTGACTGGATCTTGGAATCTTAAGTTATCACCATGACTACAGATTTATTGATTGTAAAGTGAGATTTCGTGACAGTAATTGTAAAGAGGCACTGAAAACTGAAGATTTTATTTTTTTAAAATATAATTTTTTTCTTATTTCTTAGTAATTTGCTTCTGTTCAAGTCTGTGAAACACTTAAAAACCTCTAAAACCCATGAACTATGTAAATGCTACTTGCTGGGAAAAAAGAGAATAGCTTCTATGCCCATCACAGCATTTACCCATGTAAAAGATGTCTGAAATGAAAGCTTACTGCTGTGAAGAGAGTTCAGATGAAAACTTCACCAGAGTGTAATTATTTTTCTTCCATAAGGAAGATGCATAGTATGGACACATAATACACTGAAAGAATAATCTGGGATTCCATTTTTCTTAAAAATATATAGTGTTCTTTGAAAACAAAATTATGGTTTTATATATAAAAATTTATTGTGTTGTTTTAGAATTACTTTTTTCTTTTTTTTCCCTTTATTCTTTTTTTCCTTTTTCGTTCCTTGGAGTCCTTTTGTGTAGAAAGAAAATAGAAGCTAATGTTGACCACTTGGGGTTGGTTTAGTATGCCTGATGTTGTTTCAGATGTGATTGCTTATGCACCTGCATACTTCTGCCATTACAGTATTCCTAATGGCTGCACCAAAGGAGCAGACTTCAGAGAAGCCGCTTGCAAGCGGAAACATCTTGCAAGAACAGATGTTTGTGTGCTATAGTGTTATATTGTGAACAGTTAATACTGTTTCAGTTGTGTTTTTCCTGGATGATTGCAATCCAATTATTTTTCTTCTATCTCAGAAAACTCATTCAGCAGATGGGGGAAATTGCCGTTTTCTATTTTCTTCCTCTGTTTGACAAGGGTGTGGAATAACTTCTTGTCAATTTGTGGACACTGCTATGGATAGCACAGTTATCTCCTGGGCTAATGATTCCTTCTGAAAATTCCATCAAAATGTGTGACATTGCCCAGAGCAGTGTCTTTCATTAAAATATATATTATAGCTCAGACCAAGGGAGGCAAGTCAGCAGCAAATCTGACAATGTTTTTACTGCACAGACACAATGAACACTTCAGTAGTATCAGCTAGACTCTGCTTTTGCAGTGTGCATCATCAAGAAAAAAATTTAAATGCAATTTTTACTGCTAATAAGTTACTGCAACATTTCTTTTAAATTAAATGTTTTGTCTACCTAAACATCAAAGGGAGTCAGTATGACAGCAGATCTTATTAGAGGGAAGAATAAAATATTTTTACTCACTGTTTTAGTGCTCTACCATTAATTCATTATATATCTCTCTACATTTTGATGTTTTTAGTGAGGCAATAAACCATTCTGTGCAACAAAAGCAAAGTAACATAATATATTCCTCTGTGTTTTGCTAAAGGTCATAGCTTGTGTTATTTGGGTATAATTTTGTCATTGCTCTGGGTTGGGCACTCACTGGTGGACTTTACTGCAGTAGTATTGGGGTGGGTCCCTTTTGTCAAGCTAAACTGATTGACAGTGACAACAAAATAAAGAAAGAATGTAGCAGACTTGCTACATTCCTAGCAAGAATGCTGTTCTCTTTGAACAGAACACAATATTTATTCAAAACATAATGTTAGTGTCACTACCATAACTCAGGTTTTGCTTTTGAAATCCTGTGTAATATTTTTATTTTTTTAATTGTTTTTCAACAATAATTTTTAATGATGTGCAATTATTTCAAAATACTTTAAGGGTTTATATACATAACCACTTCAACTCTGATCAAATTCATTAGGTTAGAGCAACAGTTCTTGTTTTTTTCAAATCAGCCTTAGTTTTGAATTTAGTTCATGTAAGGCAATCTCTTCATAATATTTTTGTTTCGGGAACAAGATATATCCAGATCATATATCAAGAATTCATTGATAGTCCAATTAAAAATACTGTAAAAATCATAAGCAGCCCACTTAAATTCCACCCACACAACACTCCAAGAATGCAGATTTTTCAGCTAAAGCAAACAGGATGAAGCAGTCACGCGGTTAAATCACTAAGAGACAACTCTTTTACTTAACAATTGCCCCCTCTTATCCAGGCCTTTTTTCTCTTCTGGTCATGCATGGCTTCCTGTTTGCAGCTTGTTTTCCTGAGGCAAGAGCAGGGGAGCGTGGTGATCACTCTGAGTTGTTAACATTCCTCATTCCCAGTAGAAGTAGGATGTTGGCTTTCTTCTCAATTTTTGGATTGGTTTTGTAGTACCTATTGGTGTGTTTTTTTTCCTTTGGGCCACTTTCCTGTTGTCCAGTAGTTTCTGCCTATTTGTGATCAGTTGTGTGACAAGTAGTTATGTTTAAATATTTGGATGTATTAAATGGCTAAACATCAGCTAAAACAGTGCAGATGTATGAAGCTGATTGGTAATGAATAAGGCCAGTAACTAAGCAGCAGCCACCTGATATTTGTGGTTGTGATTAGGCTTTAGCCACTTGATCATTTTTCAGTTACGAATACTATCAACACTGTACTAGGTGGGCAATTAGCCTTCAATCTGTGAATTCATTTTACAGCAGTTAATGTGCTAGTGCATCAAAAAAGTATTTAAAGATTCACAGTATCAAAACTAATATAAGAATATAAAGAAAACTCATTAACTAAAAAATTTGCAAGTATCTGCAAATCATGCCTTTGATTAATGTAGTCCTTCTGCAGTTTCTGCTGGAATTCTAAAAGAAAACGAGCTTTTAAATGGACTGATAGAAGAAAAATGTTGAAATCTTAGCAAAACAGGGACACCTTGTTCTGCAAAATACGTCATACACTGCTGATATGGGCTAGTTAAAGATTGAGGAACCCTCATAAATCTTCTTGGATGCAACTTGTTATTAAATATATCAAGAAGTGTAGGCCACTGTATTGAAAAAGGAGGTATTCCAGATCTGTCCATTTGCTATTATTTTCAGCTTCTTCTTTCCCTAAAAAAATCAGAGAAATAAAGACAGGAATATGGACTAAAGGGGGATGAAAATTGAATACATTCTGGCAGCTTCTGGTTGTGGACAGATTCAGAGTATTAAACACATATGTCCTGGTTGGAAGCATAACCAAAGCAGCAGTAATGTTTGTGGAAGCCAGCCCATCGCTTAGCATAGGGTCTACATTTCCACAGGGAATTCAGAAGCCTGCACTGACTCCAATTTGGAGAATTGGAGATATTGATGTCAGAGATCAGCAGAGTGAGGAAGCTCCCTGGGACTGGGACACTGGAGACATCCCCAATGGGTCACAAGTGGGCCACACCCTTTCTAGGGAGCTGGTTTGAGATGATTACCCCAGGTCACATAAGTTAGGTCTGAACAAAACATGAGCTGGCTTGCATTTACATTGCTTACTGACATTCTCCTCTGTGTCAAATTAATCTAAAGGAGAAATAGCTATTGCTGTCCCAAGCAGAAAGGCCACTATTGTCCAGCTAGATTTTTCTCCCTCAATGTCTTTTAGGAACTATTATAGGCAGCACTGCAGAAATACACCCTCCCAAACCATGTATTTGTAACCTAAGAGGTGAATCACATTTATTTTAATTGGAAATGCTTTTGTGGAGTAACCCCCTTGTTGTGGAGATGATTTCATACTAGAGAGAGAAAAGAGAGAAGTGCACCATGCTCAGGGACATAAATCTCTCATTAATCTAGTAAATATTGTCTTAAGCAGGGATTCCCAGGGGCTCTCTCAGCACAACACATATTGCAAATAAGCCTTTGAGAGAAGGTTTGATTTTTCTACTTGGACCAATTTGTACTAAGATGGAAGAATTAAAGAAGACAAACAGTTCTTTAATCTTTACTTTGAAGAGAAAACTGAAATATAAACAACTGACAAAGAAAATTCCATTTTGCAAAATCCTCCTCTGTGTTTAAAATTCAGCATTAGAAATTAAAAGGCATAAATCAAAGTGTTATATTTCAAACAATATAGGACATATCTCAAGTAAGGAAGCAGGAAGTTCTTTTTGCTTTTACTTCTTTTCAAATGTTGCCTTACAACTGCAGTTTAAAAGACACAGTTTCAAATGGAAGGCTTTCAATGATTATTAATATGCACATAGTTTACTTCTGATGATATTCTTGCCTGTATTTTTCAGTTGAAGCTTATTGGGATACACAATTTTATCAGGAATAACATATCATTTGTTGACCATGAAATCAGATGAATATCTTTTGTATTTCTTAACTTTTATTCCTTTTAGATGTTAGAACCCACTGGCTCAAAATATATCTGCATTTTCTTCACGGATGACAAGTACAAACAGTGATTTCTTCACAATAAAAAAATAGCTAATGTTACTAATTTTCCAAACGGTCCATGCATTTCATGCCGTCACAATGAATTTGTGAATGTGCCCTTCTGCAGCATGGTATTGGAATGGCATGTCTATGTTGATATTTGGATAACCTTACTTTCTATATTCTATAGCAGTTCCTTATTCTGTGTATTTCTTACTTAGCATTTTTTTAATTGATTTATGTGTTCATAATTCCAGTTATAAATACAATGATTTTTGCTGAGATCTCTATTTGGTTAAATCTGAATTTACTTTTACATACACATTGGTAAGGGTAGAAGGAGAGAAGTACAATGGAAAAACTCCTTAGTTTTGAGCTCCTTATAGCATCATAAACTCATCAGATTTGTCATTTTGTTGTTAGCGTTTGCAAACACTAACACTGAGGGCTCATTTTGTCCCCAAAGAATCCTATAATTCTAATTGTTTTGGAAAATTGAAGTATCAGTGATCCCATACTAGAATACCAGAATACCCACTGCTCTTATTTTTAGGAATAAATCACTTCAAATAATATTTTGACTTTGTAGGAAATTCGAATTCTTGGTGTTTTACTCAGAGTGAATTATTCCTTTGTTAATAATGTACAGTATTATTCTAAGGATAAGAAGTGATTAATTTTGTCAATGACTACTGTAAATGAAATTTGTAAGACTGTTCTGCTGCCCGATAAACATACATATAAACATGACAAACACACAGACCCTTTTGCTACTTCTTTCTTTCTTTGATTAATAAAAAACAACAACAACAACAACAACAACAACAACAAAAACAAAAAAAAAAAAACAAAAAAAAAAAACAAAAAAAAACAAAAAAAAAAAACCAAAAAAACGGGGGAGGAGTACACAGTGGTTGTCCCAGTTTTGTTTTGGTTATTCAGTCAGATCTTCATGTAACTCAGATAAGTGTATAGTGCATTGACTGAAGTTGTGCTGAAACTTATATGAGTTGAAAAACTTAAATGTATTAAATTTCCCCTTTTCAAGCCCCCTGCCGTACAAGATGTTAATTAGGTGCAACACTGTAATTACATTAATTTAGTAGAAAAGATGAAAAATCTCATCAAGCATCATATGCTTACTCCTTTTACAAATAACAAGAAAGGTAGTTTTAAAGGCAAGATAAAGACCCAGAAAGAAAAGATACACTTAGTGTGTTAGAAAATATTGTCACCTCTGTATCTTGAGTTCTAAATTAGAAAAAAAGATGTTTTCTACCATACAAGTCTTATTTTCTCTCTATCCAACCCCCTATGGTTTTTGAACTGAGAATGAAAACAGGAAAGTAACACCTTGCATCCTAAGAATTAAAAATATCTACCATTCTCTTTCTGCTTTGCTCAGATTCTGCATCAAAAATTATTAATGACAGACTGCAGATACTGAAAAATATTCAGGGTAGTAGAATAAGGATAAAAATGAATGTCTTCTTAAAATAAAGAAGTTTCCTTTCTGATTTCACATCACAGTATAGCTGCACAATACCTGAGGCTGTTCATTTCTACTTTGTTCTTACTGTGCTCCTCAATAAATGCATTACGTTCTCAAAGCTGTTTCAAAGGGGAAAAAAAGCAAATCCACAATACTTCTCAGTTTATATAAAAAACACCCTTTCTTATCAAAGAAAGCATATTTTTATTCTAAACAGGCAATTCTTAAAAGTCAGGCTAGGAACAGTGAGGCAGTGGGAAGCTATTTCGTGTTATCTTTTAACACATCAGTCTACTTCTTGGGTTTTCCTTCCCCCTCCCCACCCCCCCATCCCCCAATAAATTAAATCTTTACTGTACTAAAGGAAGATTATAATATAATTAATGTATATTTCTTAGCACAAGGTGTTATGAACTATGAAATGCTGAAAGTCTCTGTCAAACTTCATAATTTAACTGTAATTTAAATACAACCAAGTTAGATAACTTTATAGCTAAAAATAAACAAAATCCAAAGAAAACACCTACTTTTTTTGTGGCATAAAGTAATCCTGGACAGACATCTGCCACTGGCTCTGTGTACAGTTCCCTTTCACAGTAAATGATGCTGTCCTTAGGGCCACAGAAGAAAATGTAGATGGGAATGAATTATCACCATTGCAGTGGGCAATCCTCAGTGGGAATGCATGCAGTTTAGTGGCTAGGACAGGGTTTCAAGCAATGAGTGCTGTAAAATAAGTGCTAAAAGGACTAAAACCAAAATCAAATAAAACAAGAACCATCACAGTTACTAGAATATTATTGATTTAGGGAAGTTTTCTAGAACAGATGCATAACCCAAGAAATTCCAGTTTAAGAAATGAACTATGCTAGGTGGAAAATCATCCTGAATAAAATGACTGGGTTGGCAGAAAGATCATATGAAGAACTATGGCAAGATTTGGGAAAGGTGGAAACATAACAGAAAGGTGCTAACAGTAATATTATAGTTTTTATGTCTTGTGTGCAATAACCTTTGATGAAATGTTTAATTTTATATGATTTTATGTGTGTCTATTCTACAGCTGCATTCCAACTCCGACAAAGGTGATGGATCAGTCAAATACATCCTTACTGGAGAAGGGGCAGGGACTATATTTATTATTGATGACACAACTGGAGATATCCATTCCACCAAAAGCCTAGATCGAGAGCAGAAGACACACTATGTACTTCATGCCCAAGCTATTGATAGACGGACAAACAAGCCACTCGAGCCCGAATCTGAGTTCATTATCAAAGTGCAGGATATCAACGACAACGCACCAAAATTTACAGATGGACCATACATTGTTACTGTGCCAGAGATGTCTGAAATGGGTAAGGAGACCACACGCTGTTATTCAACAATCTTTTCGCAAGTGCAAATGCCACACAGTGTTTGTAAACGTTATCATCACATCATTGAGTGTATGATATTGGAGTTAGGAAGAGATGATAAAAAGAAATACAACCCCTGTGTTAATTGTGACATTCAGAGTAAGACAACAGTATGCACACACATATGCTGGTTGTAAGGGAAGAGTCACTCTTAATCTTGAATGCTTTAACATACTTTCTTTGGCAAATTGTAGTTTCCATTCTAGAAACAAGATGTATTCCTATATCCTCATTCAACTGCAAACTTTGTGGCATTCTCTGATGTCTACATGAGCAGGCTATACAATTCACAGAATTAATCACAAAGGAACAGTAGTTTCCTAGATTCTTTTAGACATATATTTATTTATCAAGTTCATTGTTAAGTGAACTGAAGTTCAGCAAGGTACCAATATTTGGTTTTCCCTGGTACATAGATCAGATATTCTTATTTTTTGAGGGTACTGCATTATGCAATCAGTTTTCTTTATTTAATACTTCTCTGGTGCTGAAATTTTATAACTTTCCTCTAATAGAGAAATTGCCAACAGAATTTTTTACAAGGACAAAAGTGCAGTATTTCTGTGAGTAATATCATAAATCCAGGACAACGCAAACAGTGCATGGTTGTATGAATTACTACAGTGAGTGCATTGAGCTTCCAGTAAGAATATTGTGGCTCTTTACAAAACTTCTTCAACTGTCTTTGATAATTCATTGTGGCACAAAGCCTTGCTGTTAGAATTGCAGTTCATTTCTGTATCGTCTAAGCTTTTATCTCAGTTATGTCCCATTACACCACAGGCTCTCTTAATGAGTAATTCATTTCCTTTAGCAACTGTTTCCAAAAATGCTTAACTCCATCTTTCTCTTTCTTTGGTTTTATTTGTCTTTAATGGAAACCATTTTAATTGATTATTTCCTTTACCTTTAGAGGCATTTTACTTTCTGCTTATGAGGAAAGATAGTGGAAGAGAAATCAATATTATCTTCAAAATCAAAAGTAGCTAATCTAATTTTTTTAAATTTTTCTTAAATTTATGAAAGTTTTCTCTTTTTTTCATCTTCTCAATATTGAGCATTCTTATATAAATGTTAGTCTTAGTTCTGCAGTAATCAGAATCTATTCATCTACATCATACATGTTACTGTTTTCCAAAGAATGATTTGAATAATCTGGGTTGGTATTTTGTGTTATAAAAAGGAGTGGATTATGGTAAACCAATGAAGTTTTACTGATAAAATAGAGAATTGATGCTTATGTTTTATAAATCAAATTTTACTGGTTGTACTTGAGGAAAATCATTAAAGTATCTGTTCCACAAAGCTTTTGTGTTGTGTGAACAAACCTGAATTTTCATATCCTCTCATACAGGCATTCTGTTGTAGGTATACATTATGTTTTCATTGAATTTATTATCTCTGTTCTCTTTTTCCTCCTATTGATTTGTTTGTATTTGTTGCATTCTGAAAGCATTTTTATTGTCTTCAATTTCAGGAAGACTAACTCTGTTACTGCTTCCACAGGATACATTCTTTGTGTCAAATGATGCAGATAGCTCTCTCACTTATATTAGTTCTATAATTAGAACAGTTTTTTGACATTTAGCTGTGGAGTCTATACATAACTGAACTGTTGATGTTATTCTGTGAATTTCTAAGGAGGCCACACTCAATATTTCTTCTGATTTTTACATTATAATTTAAAGCTCTTTCAAAGTTGCTGTCTCTCTGCAACAGTTCTGACGTTAAGTGGCATTAATTTTGATCTGCATTATTTTGTTTAGTTTCAGCAGCAGGTTCTTGTTTGTCTCCTCAAGATCCTAGGTAATATTTTATCCTCAACTTGAACTTAATTTTGTTGTAAAAGCTGCAGGACCTTTATGGCTTTTGGTTTTTCAATTCACTGACAAGTATGGAAAAGGTTTTTTTAAATATTTTTGGCAAATATTCGATCACAGTTTTCACTGTGACACAAAATAAACATACTATTTATGCCTTGTGTACTATTCTTGGAGAGATGAAAGAAAATGTATATTCAATGCCATCAATGAAACTTTTCCTATAAAATTTGGCTCAAGACCCAAGATTTATATCTGAAATTATTTCTTGTGTAGTATGGAAAACTAAGTTACATTGAGATCTCTGTGGTCTGTTTTAAGGTTTATGAAAGTCGTCTTTGTAAATTAAAAGAAAATAAGGATATTTTTCAAGCAGTAGAAGACTTCCATATATGTTAACTGTAGCTGCAAAATGAGTGAAACACTCCATGTTCGATTTTTAGTGCTGAGGTCATTTAGAGGTGACACTAGATGTCCCTTCCAACCTTAACCACTCTGTGATTCTCTGATGAGAAGAGTATTCGCAGTAAATTCTACTTAAGAAATTAATAGGCACAGTAGACGTTTTTGAATTTCTTTTGAGCGTATTCCAATGTGAGGTAGTCATCATTTCAGATAATCTGGAAGACAACATTGTTCATAAACATGATTTTTATTAGAAGTGCCTATTTCATTTCCTGTGCCGTGAAACTAAATTATATTTTGTTGACTTGTTAGTGTTTTCAGACTTATTATTTATTATAGGAGTTATTTTAATTAGACAGAGTATCCCTGTGTTTATTAAACTTCACATTTTTATAATTTCTTTTCAGTTTTGTGTTCAATATTGATCCATCTGAGATTTAATAGTACAGACAACTATGCAAAGTGATGCATGAAACCTTGCTTTCTCAATAGACATATTTTATGGAACTGCCTCATTAAACTTTAAAATTTTTCTTCAGAGAGAAAAAATGCAATATTTCCTTTCACCTTTTCTATGAGATACAATTTTACAAAAATTTCTTGTAAACTATTAAAAAAAAAAACAAAAACAAATGGAGATATTCTGAAATTAAAAAAAAAAATAGTTCCCCAATTGAATAATCTTTTTTTTTAACCAGAAAATAGAGACAGAGCTTACAAAGTAGTATTCAGAGCATACAGACATGTTTTACATCTCTTTATAAAGCATTAAATAAGAAAACAGAATGCTCAAATTGTAATCTCTGAAATGTAGTGGGAAAGCATATGAAATGGTAGTTGTACTCTAAATAAGCAGAGACTCCATTTGGGGAAAAAAAGTTGTTTTTGTTGCCTAACCGGAGTGACAAAATTCTTTCATGGCAAAACTCAGTTTTTCTTGACAGGAACTTTCACAGTAAGCTAGTAAAGAAAGAATGGAAGGTATCAGTGTGATGTTCATATCTCTCTGGTGTTCAGAGAAATAAACCCCTTATCTTTTGTATCTGATTACTTTTTTTCAATTCTTTAAATTTAAAACAGCAAGAGAGCAGTACTGTGTAATTCCCCATCTAAATCCTTCATTACACCTACTTCAACAACAAAAAAAATGCTCCATCTAAATGATGAAATATGTCTTTTTTTTTTTTTACAAGGCATTCCAACCTGCAGCTTTCACAAGCTGCCTTTCCTAGGTGCTCAGCAAATCAGGCAAGAGTCAGGCAAAAGTCTGGTGTGGGGATGGATATCTTATAAAATACTGAGCATGCCTGTGTGAGATAACAAAGAAGTTAAGATTCTGAAGCTTAACTCCACATGAAGCTAAACTCTGAAAGAGAGTTTGAGAGGTAGGGTGGGAGGTTGAGTTACAATTTGTGATTCTTAGGGTTCTTTTAGGTAGAAAGAGAACATTTTGCCACTATTCAGTAGTAAATTGCTATTATCGGGTGTTTCTTGGGAGAGAGATACAGTTGTATTAAAAAATGACTGAGGCAATTTTTTTGGATACAATGGCATTCCATTCATCCTAAAATGACCCATCAGCTGCTTATGTGAGATGCTGCCTTTCGCGGGGTCTGTTTCTTTTCACTCACATCAATGAGTTATACAAGCAATAAGATTCTTTTAAAATAAGGAGAGAGAAGAAAGTCTTCAAAGAAGGAGAGAATTATGAAATCACACTGTTTCTGTTTTTTCCTTCTGAAATAGCCAAGATATGTTTGTCATGTTCAAGACATATCTTGATTTCCTAGAGTTCTGGGGAAACATGCTAATGGAAACTCACACTCTTGGTAACTGTTTTCCTGGAAAATGGAAAAGCTATAGACAAAAAGGTATAGAGGTTGCCTAGCATTCTGAATAGTAAACTCTGGTAGGTGACTGACTGTGCAAATGGAATGGATATGGGTTGGGTTTTTTTTCATAACTACAAAATAAAATCGTAGTGCGTCTATAACCTATTAATCTTCAATGATTCCACAAGGTTGAACTATACAAGTTCCCCTCAAGCCAGAAACTACTTGCAAACTGGGCTACAGAAATACATCATTACAGCATTTCAGTGTCATGTACTAGCAGGGGAAAATGTCTGCTTCTGGAAGTGACCTCTTATTCTATGTTTAGATAACAAATAAATAGGGCTGAACTGATTTCTAGAACATTTTCAGAAAAAAATACACAAACTTTAATTCACATTTGTTTAGCTTTTCTCATGAACACAAATACAGTAGTTTAGTTACTTTTAACATTAATATCTGAATAATTATGAACATACAACTAGCTCCAGCTTGATTTTATTACAATATTCAACTTCAAAGTCATCCAGATATCCTTATACTTGTTTTGTTAATACATTTATCCATGAGACTACATACACTTAAGCTTTTCAGAGTCCAGAAAACACTGTATTTAAAAATGCAGACATATTTGCATACAGTTTTACTAAGTCTCCAGTAGAGATACAAACAGCAGCTCTAAGTGTCCAAGTTAGTGTGGTACAAATGAATGAAGAGTTTCTCAAAGAGGTTAGAAACCAAATCTATGAAGGTTTTCATGCTTAATTTGCTGGACCAGAAGTGAGGCTCCCTGACATTACGTATTTCTAATTCAAGTGTACACTGAGGGTGTGCAAGTTAACAAATGTTTCTGTGAAATAGAAACTGATTTAAGAAGCTGAATAACTGGAACTGAGAAACTGATGTCCATACCATATGTATTTGTGAAATCTTATTTTAGATTAGCTCTTGCCTGGTCTCTGAGACAGCGTGCCTATTAGCAGTCAGAATAAATCAGATGTGCTGCCAAAGCACTTCTCCTGGTTTAGTTGCATCTGAAGAAGTCTAGTTAGCACGCTCTGAAATGGTTCTGTAAGGCAAATCAAAATGCAACAAGTGAAGGAGATCAAGGGTTTCAATCCAAAAGCATACTTCTCCTCTCCACTAAATGTGAAATTGAACACCCCAGAGTGGACGTAATACCTCGGTGGTTAATTTAGATGAGAATCTGCTTTCAGATGCAGAGTTGCATGAGAGCAGCCTGTTTTGTTGTTATTATGGTATTTTAATGCTGGGCCAGGGAGCCTGTAAAAAGCTGTGTCTGCATAAAGATAAACAAATATAATGAAGTCTGAGCCTTTTTTAACTTGTAATCTTACACTTACTGATTTCTTACAAGAAGTGTTTGGCAGTGATAGCAAAGACTCATCTTACATGCCTTGAAAAATACACTAAATGAAAAAAATCACTTCTCTCCATTCTATCTGTGCAGTACTTATGCATTTTATTTTCTCAGAAGGGCTGCTCATAACTTATCCCACCTAGTGATATGCTAGAAAATGTAATTTTTTATTACTAGCATAAAAATAATTGTCTTTTGAACTGATCGTTCTAATTTGCATGCCCAACAAGGTTCTAGTAGTTATTTCATTTTCAGATCTTTGATGTCTTCCAATATGATGAAATATGTCTCATTTAGCAACTTTTATTCATTTAGAGGCATTTATACAAGTGATTTTAAATTCTTCAATATTAATTTGTATTATGGATGAAGATAATCCTGAAGTCCATAAATCTGTGTTATTTAGAAGTCAATATCGAAGTTTGGGATCTATGTGTGTGAATTTACATAAATATGCATGCCATGTCGTTACTATTTATGTTTCCATCTCTGTAGTTTCTCTTTAAGTTCGTATGTATGTCATCAATTTACACATACATATATAAAGATAATTTATTTTTCAAATTAGTGTAACTATTGTTCCTTGAAAAATGATATAATGATAGTGGATAGAGAAAATGCTAATAATTTCTCCATTTTAGAATGTGAGGACTTTAGAGGTGGGTTTTTTTTATGTATTTGAAAATATTTGTCAGAAAAATTTATTTATTGCAAGTTATTGTTTATTTTCCTGTATATACAGGTACATCTGTTCTCCAGGTGACAGCCACAGATGCAGATGACCCCACATATGGAAACAGTGCCAGAGTAGTGTACAGTATTCTTCAGGGACAGCCATATTTTTCTGTTGACCCCAAAACAGGTGGGTATGTTATATTTCTGTTGATATGATTTAGCTAATATTTTGCAATTAATTATGTTTGGTAGGTAAAATGCAATGTACACAATGCAGATATGACTTTTTTCTAATTGCTTTTGTAGGCTACTTCTTGCTTTAGCACTATGAAATTTATAAGTTGCTATGTTTTGCTGAGTACTAAAATGAGCCTGCTGTGTACAGAATTAATTTTGCATCGTGTCGTGATGTGAACTATTCAGCCAAGCCAAACTGGAATAGCATTCTTTCATCTTTTTAAACCTCTGTTTAGGAAGTGACTCAAGTATGCCTAACACATTATGGTTTTCAATGCTTTGTTTTGCCTGAAGGATAGGCTTGGGAGGATTATTGGATGTGTGCTTCAGCACATATACCAAAATAAATTATTATAATTTGTGCTTTTATAAAACGGAAGGATTGCTATTTAACTGAAAATTCATTCTATGATTTGAGACGTAGAATGAATGGAAACATTTATGCTTAAACTCTATGCATCATGCTTTTTCAATTCTTTTCCACAAAGTATAAGTTGTGGATAAAGTATCCAAACTCTTTCATTTAACGAGAGGAAAAATCTCTTTTGGTGATGGAAGTTGTTATTAGTTTGTGATACTTTGAAGAACATTATTATGGTAATGATATTAACATGATTATACATTTTTAGTGTTTATTTTAAGTCCTCAATAATTGGCAAATATAATTTAAGAAAATATTTTTTATATAATTTTTAACTGTTTTTCCCTCTCTATATCAAAGCTTTAATACTGAGGGGGAAAAATGAAACACACTGGACAGTATATTTTTCCCTAGGTAACTGTAAGGAGTAATAATAACTTTTTAAGTGTGCTGAAGTGAAATAAGTGTAGTGTAAATAGTTTTCATTTTATTGTTTTTGAATTTAAGTTTCTTGGCTTGAGTACATTGAACTCTGTGGTGCACTTGGAGGAGCAAATGGTTTCATTACATGAGAGCTTTGAGGTTAGTGCTGCTTTGATTAGGAGACCAAACTCCATGACCCTCAGAGGAAGGTCTGTCTCAGCCTAAAATGTTCTATGAATTTTTGAGCTTATGTTAGAAAGGCTTGGAATGGAAAATCAATGGTGCAGTCCTCCTGCTTCCCTTGTCCTTATGGTACTTAGAAATACAACCCTAGTTCATATTTCTAAAACTGCTTAGGCACACTGAGGCAGTGGCTTGCATTTTTATTTTCATAATGGTGTAGAACTTGTAGTCTGGAGCTGCTGTTTAGTCAGGGAAGAATCATAATGGATATTCTCTGCATCAAGTCTGTATCACACAAGAAATAGTATTGTTATAATGAAACAACAGATGGTAGTGTATTTTGCCTCCTCAAGCCTTAGGCTTTGACAGGGATTTAATAACACTTTATGAACTTAAAGTCTTTTTGATATTTGTGTAGAATATGAAAATTATTCTGATGCCATAGTCTATGAAAATGTGAAAATGAGGTAAATAGCACAACAGTGAAAAAACAGTAGAAAGCTTTTTGCTTTTATAAGTTGCCTTTTTATAGTTGTAGAATAGCAGTTAATTTAATTTGGTATGATAAAATGGGAAGAAGAAGAAGAATATTGGAAGAGATGGGAAAGTCTTGAAGAATAATTTTTCACTATGAGATTTCACTTTGAATTTTTGGGGTTTAAGACTAATTTTTAAAAATATCACTCTTCTGAATTTGCAAGCATTTCTGTGACCTACTTTTCCTAATACCTCAATTGTTCAATTCCAACTCAACTATACTTTATCTGGAAGTCTTCCAAATTTACACTTACATACAAAAGCTTCCTTTACAACAAAGGAGGTCTAAAAGAAGGAAAAAAGGGAAAGTGAAAGATCCCAACATTCATGACCGAGTGCTGTTTATGAAGCATAAGGGTCTTGTATCGTGATCATTAAATTTTCTTGAAGCTATCAGAAACAGATACCAAACTCTAGTGTGAATACTCATCTTAAAGTCTGCTACTTCTAGTTTAGTACCTTATACATGGTTTTAAACAACTTAATATCTGAAGACTTTAACATTTTGGAGTTTTAGAAGCTTCGGTTAGAATAATTTAAATAAGATTATAGCATAAGGCTATAGAATTCATAAATTTACAGTATAAGGGTACAGCACCAAATTACAAACTCTGAAGTAGGGAAGTGTGTTCTTGGCAGAAGAACAGCTTTGTCAGCTTATCTGTGGCTCTTCTCCACACAGTCACAGTGAGGCAGAGGTGCAGTGCAGGGAGAGTAGAACAGCTTGTCCTAAATAGACTGGAGCCTGAGCTCCTCCTAGGGTTGACCCAGGGCAGCTTCAGCTCTATGGGCCAGGGCTGAAACCCATCCTGAGAAATAAAAGGAGACACTGCCCTGATCACCCTTCAGACAGAGAAAGCTACTGCCTACAGGGCTGTGGGACATATTATGAGATGCAGATAAGAATGGGATCATGTAGACTTATTTTTGTATGTCTAGAGGGAGGACCACAGGCAGGGAAAGGGATGATTGAGATGGAGTGGAGAGAGAAAAGCAAGAGAAAATGCAGAGTTAAGAGGATAAAAGGGGCCAGCCACATGCAAACAGGCTTTCCTTGGCCACTGTTATCTGGTGATGCCCTGTCCTGGATCAGCAGTCTGTTCTGTGTTTTATGATGCTCCATTTGTCACTCCATTTCCCGAGTAAAAGGTCTCTCTCGTATGCATGTGTGTGTGGAGATTTAAGTGCTAGCAGCTGGAGCAGGACAGTGAGTCAAAGGGCTCTGTGTGTCTGGTGCCAGCAAACTGGGACATGCAGACTCTCTGTGTATTACATGAGTGTCTATGCCAGTATGGTTTTACTACAGGGTCTCAGGCTAGAATAGCCAGCAAGCTGGGTAAGTGGTTTGGGTGATGGATATCCATTTGGCCAAAAGTCCAGACCAGAAAGCTCAGGAGTCAGTTGTTGGAGGAGCCAAGGCCAGTCCAGAGCAACTGTATAGTATGTGATTTGAGAGTCCTGTTTGTAGCTGTGTTCCTCTGTGCGTGAGGCAAGGGGAGACCGGGGAGCCAAGGAGCCAGAAGCCAGCTGGATGGCATTGGGAGCTGAGGGCCCAAGGGTCCAGGTACTGGATGTACTCAGTGAAAGGCTGTGGGGCATCAGTAAATGTGCTGGGTTGAGTGGAGATGTGTGACTACACCAGGACAAAAATGGGGTCTGTACCTGGAGCTGGAGGGCAGCTGCAGGCCCCAGAGTTGAATGCCCAGATAGCACCAAGTGCAAAGTCCAGGTGTTGACTACTGGATAGGACAAGTACGGCAAGTTACAGGAGCCATCCATGCTGAGTTTGTGAGTATATTTCCAATTACAAATCATCCTTCCTTCCAGTCAGCTGGAGAAGAATGAGGCTGTTTGTGCTGTTTGTGTTTGAGTGCTGAGCTGTCCTATTTGTGTGTCACCCGTTGCGTGTTGCATCTGTGTTTGTGCCTTGTGGAAACACCGCTTGACCTCACATTGCTTCTAAATCATGGATGAAAAATAGGGAGGTGCAGCAACCTCGTCTCCATCAGGCTACCAACAATCTAGTTTATCAGTTGACTAGCTCTAGGACGTGTGTTTTGTTTTGTTTTGTTTTCCTCTGGGGAAAAAATGTGAATTCCCTGCATAGAAATTCGATGCTATGTAATTTTGGCTGTGAATGTCAAAACTATTTTTCATGCATAACCTAAAGTTGTAAGACTTTCAAAATCCTTTGATACTGAACAGCTTTCTATGAATTGCTCTGTATTTTTGTTTATTAATTTCCTTTGGTAATTAGCTGTGGAGTGTAATAGAAACTAGTTATATAACTAATAATTACCTACAATAACCTCTACTGATTACTACTTGTTTTCCTCCCCAACTGCAGCAAAACACTGCTGAATATTTATAAATAAGAATGTACTAATAAGGCTGGCAAAAGAGAGGGAAGGAGTCAATGTCTAGATCTTATGTATATTTCCAAAGGTTACACATTTCGTAAGTTTTCTTAAATCAAAATATTCAGTGAATCCCAGAAAACGTGAAATGCTTATATTTTTAGAATATCATTAACTTCTCTGTAAACAGAAAATAAAACAAAAAGCAAAGTTTGAGAACAGTAGAGCAAATATTTTATTCAGATACTTATTGTTTTAATATGGTTCTCCCTTCTGCTGCTCCTACCTTTTCACATATACATCCCTCCCATTACCTGTCTTCTAACTTTGAGCATCTTTTGAGATGTCCAAATATACATGAAATCTTTTCCTGGAAGTTTGAACTGCAAGTTCAATATTCCACCTCTCCCAAAACATGAGATCTTTTGATCCATAACCTTGACCCATGGTCAATCCTTGCTTGTTCTTTGCTTATGGTCAAGTGTGGCTCATCAAACAGCAGCCACCAACATATGGCTGGTAACTCAACCCCAGGAGCTCTTTTGTTTTCTGAGGAAACCTCAAATTAGACTATGTGCTTTTGTTTCAGATATAGCAGCCCACTTTCTATTGATACGTGCTTTGAGAATGGAAGTGAAACCTGTAGTCCAATTCCACTGCTTATGTGGTAAATCCTATCTGGAATGTGTTAGTTCCACACAGCCCTTCCCAGTTACATCTGTCTTTCTGAACCAAATATACAGAGTGAA
This sequence comes from Cisticola juncidis, assembly GCA_013400215.1. Lineage (NCBI taxonomy): Eukaryota > Metazoa > Chordata > Aves > Passeriformes > Cisticolidae > Cisticola > Cisticola juncidis. Next base: position 394,577 of record VXBR01003145.1, on the reverse strand, counting down.
GTAATCTGTACGGCAAATGCCTTTTCAAATCAGCAGTATTGCTGCAACTGTTATAAAATAAGAGATAAAACCTTCATTCATTGCAGTTTTGAATTTCAGTGTAGACACTGGCAGGACAGGAAACTCATTTGTCATTGAATTCCATGTGGAACAAACCTCACATATTTGTATTTGTATTTATAATGTTCTGCTGTTGCAACAACAATATTACAAATACCTTGGTAATGTATAAGATTGTTTTTTATTTTACTTTAAGATATTAAATAGGAAAAAAAATATTTTTATTTATCAAAGAATGTCACTGAAAATTAGTCCAGGCTAACCACAAAGTGTGAGATGAGTGTCAATCTCCTTCTGCTTTCTGTCTACACAAGATATGAACAATAGCTTCAAGGATCCCTACAAGTAATGCACTGATTATCTGGTTTAGTTCCTGACTGAGAGCACAATACAAATGGTAAATAAACATAGTCAGTGGCTGAATGGATGCTTCCAAACATAGAGATGAGCCTCATAAACACCAATTACCCACCCTGTAAGTTCCAGACTTTTTTCCACATCTGTAACTATTCTTATACATTTTTAAAAGTTCTTGGCCATAGTTCATATAGAAATAGCAGATTTTGTAGCATTATAATAATTAGAGTGCAATTTTAGGGTTTCATGTGTACTCCTCTGTAAAACAAGAAAAATATATTGTTTATCAAGTTATTTTCAATTTTAATATTGCTAAATAATCAAGAATACTTAAAAATATAATTAATTATTCTGTGTTAATAAAGTTATTTTAGTTAGTTTAGGTGAGATATTAATTATTAATTTAATGAATTAATGTCTACTGCATCTCCTTATAATAGACAAGATAATTTATATTGATATAAAGATAAATTGAATGAACTTTTCAGTTCAAAAAGAGGAGCACTGTTTTCATGCTTTAGTAGAACAGCCTGTCATGTTGTTCCAGATAAGAATCTACTGTCCTAAGTGAAATAATTATAAGATATTCCATGACCCTGTGTCCCTGCATACATAGAAAATCATATCAGTTAGAAGATAATGTCAGAAATCAATTTCTGTCAATTTCTTGGACAAGCATCCCTATTTTTCACATTAAGAATTCTTACTTCTTTTAGCTGAAATATCTTTCTTAGTGACATCTGTTTAAAATGAGCAAGTTTACTGGGGTTAGTGATTACCTGCTGAAATACAGGTTAGTTCATATTGGACTGCTAAGAGAATATGAAAAGGAAAAGTGTTTAGCCATCTCACTGTTTTCTGCTCAGAGGCTCCAATATTATTTAAATGACCTTACAGTAGTACTATAGCAGTATCTTACATAAATCAAATGCTTCTGCTCTGAAAGAATACCTTATGATAACCCCCAAAATCCACAACTGAGACACCACAGGCAGTTCCCAGATTCCTGTAGTGGTCTTAAAGTGAACTTAACTTCCTCTATCAGAGATTTTGCACATGGGCTTTTAAACTGCAATTGGACACTGTGTATGTTAAGGACAGTGAAGCAGGTGAAGGGTCTGGAGCATAAATCTTATGAGTAGCAGCTGAGGGAGATGATGTCTGGAGAAAAGGAGGCTGAGAAGAAATCTTATTGGTCTCTACAACTGCCTGAAATGAGGCAGACTATAGCAAGGTGGAGGTCTATCTCTTCTCACAAGTACCAAGTCATAGGACAAGAGAAAATGGCCACAAAGTGGCCAGGCAAGGTTTCGGTCAGATATTAGGAAAAAGCTTTTCGCAAAAAGGGTTGTCAAGCATAAAATTTTGCTTATGATACATTCTGCTTGAGATAGATAAGGAAATATCTGTGATGCAGCTTCAGAATTTTACATGTGCAGAAAACTTATTTATAGCTGTTGGTGAAAATTCCAACCTAATTATATGTGATTGGTTCTACTCATTAATAAGGGGAGGTCAGAGTGAAGAATCAGTTTAAAAGTTCAGTATTTTAATGAGTGATACATTTTTCTAAAAGTGTGTAGGATTAACATAACATGATTTTGTGCATGGGAACTGAAATTTCATCTTGAAGTTCTAAGAACTGTATTTCATATTCAGGTTTTCATGTTTGATTTCCCTTAAGGAATTTCTGAAATGTTGTAACAGAAATTACATCTCTAGTGTAGACGTTTTCTTGTGTGTACACTTCACTGACAAGAGGATCACTAGGAATTTAAAATCAAAATTTGAAAGAGTCTTACACTGTTCTTCTAATCCCACCAGGTACTGTACAGTGCACTCCTCCATTCGTGAAGGAACAGAAATATGTGCTTCATCTAAAAATATTGTCATGAACACTTGTGTGAGAGTGTCATCTGTAAACTCTCAGCTAAGAGTAAATATTGTAATGTCTGTTACTTTCAGTTTTAAGTAAATATTTGATTTTCTACACCTACAGTTTTGACACTCTAGAAAAAGCTTCTCTGAACAATGGACTTAATTGTCACAGTTGTCTTTTGTGTTCAGGATACTAATATCCTCCTATAGTTCTCCCAAGAGTCATTCGAAGAATAACTCAGGCCATGAGACAGGCAGAAAAATCTGTTTCTTTTAGATTTTTTGGGACTCTATTATGGTACAGTTAGAGAGTTTGAGAGCACTAGTACAACTAAAAGCCTCTTTGCTTAGACCTTTTCTTCCATTATCACAGAAATGCAGACAGTCCTTTGCTAATCAAAAGCATACAAAGAGGAGGAGCAAAATGTTCTGTTCAAACTAGCTCAGTTTCTCTTAGGGTGACTGATGTTTGCTGGTACATACCAGCAAACTTAGGTATCCTTCTGCAATTTTCAGCATCTACCTCCAGGAAACTTTGTGGTGTACTTGCTGGAGCAGGTTTTGCAGGGCACAAGACAGATCAGTCACTCATCAGGAACAGTGTTCTGGCACTGTATTTTCTTTGCTTGATACCTACCAACACTTTCTCTCCCAGCATCTATCACATAGTTAAAAGGACAGGCATAGGAGGCAGACAATCTGGGGAAAAGAGATTGCCTGATGTTCTAACCCTGGTTTTCTTCTCCTATGAGATGAACCATGTGTTTTTGGAGATTGAGTTCAGAAAAAGAGAAGAAACTATTCCTTGTTTTTCTCCTCTCTTATTTGTTTCTGTGTTTGTTATTCTTTCCTCATCTGGTGGTGTGAACAACTACTGTGGCAAATATTTGCTGCTCTTCCACCACAAGTCATTCTCAAATGACAGCAGTGAGACACACATAATCATGTAGGATAGATTCTGTTGCCACATCCTTTATGATCTTTCTCTTAGATATAAAATGGTGAATTCTGTTCACCATTTGAAGTTTTTGCTTTTACTTTCTATTAGACATTGGAAAAGATTCCTAATCTTAATGTTTATTAGGCTTGGCTTTTCATATTTCTAGATATTCACATCTTTTCAGAGGTACTGAGGGCTGTAAGGAGTTTGCTTTGTTTTAAAGGTGTAAATTGCCAGCTGTATCTATTAGAAAAGTTAAAGATCTTGATATGAGGAAAGCATTGCATTGCAAGTGCCTGTAAAATATCTGTTTTTCTCGAGTAGAACTATTTTTATAAACACTTTTATCTCTGTGTCTTTGAACTTTACATGGGGGAGATACAAACCAATAATTTAATTTCTGGTTTTTTTAAACAAGGAAGGCTCATCCATTCAAACAAAGTATGAAAATTACATGTGTGATAAAATGTGTTTAACTTTCGGGAAAGAGAATGAATAAGATTTTGCCCTAAAGCAAGTAATACATTACTGTAATTTTTAACTCAATTGGGATGAGAACCAGGACACTGACTCAGAAGATTAATGCACTGGACTGTTTAAAGACTCTGCCCCAAAGGACCAGTCCACATGCTGACAATAGTTTTACAGATCAGGCCTTATTGTTGAGAAATAAATGGGTGTCCTTTTTCTAGACACAAGGGTTTATTATTTTCAGCTCTATTTCTAGAAGAAAGAATCACTAAGACATTGAAAAAAAAATTCCCCACACACACCTTTAAACTCTTGGCTAGGGAACTGAAATGAATATAGAACCAGTCATTAAATTGAACTTCACAGGAGTGTCCTAATTCATCTTTATCTCTCCTTCTTGATCCACATTTCCTTTTTCCAGCTTAATTTTCCCTTTTGCAAACTGTTACGGATATTGCTATAGTCGAGGATAATAATTTCAGAAATGCAGTTAAAGGTGTCAATGAAATTTTGCAGTGGCAGTGCAAAAGAGGCAAAGTGTCACTGAGATTCTGTTTCTGGGGCTGTTATCTACTGGTTTGGTAATGTTAAAATGCTTGCTTATGGTTGGTGATACACTGGTTATATATATTTTTAAAGGTGTTCATTTGTTGGGTTTTTTCAGATATATTGTGTTAGTAATATTATTACTTCAATAATAAGCTTCAGTAAGGTCACATTTTTGCCTTTCATATTTTGATATTTTTTACTAATTCTTGTTGGAGTGGACAAGACAAGTAGTGGAACATGTGTGAAAAGGAAAATATAAATATAGAACTGGTTGAAGGAACCGTTTTCTTTACATAATTTTTATAATTACATTTATTTTATTTTTTTAATGTTCAAAAATCCTATGATTTAAAAACGTAGCTACTGTCAGAATTCATGAATAATCAACATTAGATCAATAAATATGGATGCAGTCTCACATCTTAGAAAAATGCACACATTCTCAGTTACCATTTGAATAAATGTGTCTGATAACATCTTGCCTTGTAATAAACCATACAGAACAAAAACCTAGTATGATGACAATTATTTGCCAAAGATTATGCGTAAAGAAAATGCTCCTCAAGAATTCTTAACCAGCAAAAATAATCCATCTGCAGTTAAGATTCCTCCCAAGAAAAATGAACAAAAACTTTATAAAATTAACACAACTTCCATATCTGGCCATCTACATGAACAAAGAAGCACAACATATATGTATAAACCAATTTTTACCCCAGTTTTGCAGTGATAATAACCAATAAGACATTTGAGGACTGTTATAATTCAGTTCTGACAAGAGGGAGGAAAAAGAAATTACTTTACAAAAACACCAAGGGACTTGTCATCTCTCCAGGAAATTCAACATTTGCCAGCTGTGTGACAGCATTTGTCTTCTCATGGACATTCAGCTTTGCCATGTTCACACCATCAGTGCCTGTGTGAGTGGGGAGTGCAAAGCCTTCCTTGCAATAAAGTTAGTCCATTTCCCTTAGGTGGTGTCCATCTCCTCTGAATGTGCTCCAGAGTGTGATTTCATTCCCTTGCCAACTATGTCCAGCCCAGGAGCAGCAGCAGAAGCAGTACAACTAGGCTTTCCCTGGTCTCTATGCATGAAGATAGGCTCTGTTCAAACACAGTAACCAGCAAATGTACTTCACATCTTTGTATCTGCCTTTAGGAGTTGCAATCATATTTCTAAATTTAAAATTTAGGTGAAACTATAATCAGATCTCCTGAGACTCTGTAACTGTATTTGCAGTAGAAGGTTCTGTTTAATTATATTTTATGGTGGTTTTTGTTTGTTTGTTTGTTTGTTTGTTTGTTTGTTTTTGCATTTTTTTAAACTTATCTTTGCTTACACCTACATTCCATGACTTGATTTGTGAATGATAGTAGGGTTGGTTGTTTGGTTTGGTTTTTTGGGGTTTTTTTTCTCCAGGAGTTAGATTAGTCAGCATGTGTCAGCCTGGCTGAGCTGCTCTGTCCCTGTCTCCTGGTCCTCACCCCCAAGGAGGTGCCAAGGCCTGGGACTGGGGCAGTGCCCCTGCCTGGAAGCAGAACAGGCTGTCACTGCCAGGCCCTGCCATCACCTGGCACCTGCCTGGCCCCTAGAAGCTGCCAGCCTCTCTGGTGCCTTGACAGTCACAAGTGCTTTGGTCAGCAAAGTTCTGTAAGGTGGATGTTTTTCTTCACATTTTAAAAACCATTTGCAAACCCATCCCTTGGTAAAAAAAAACAAACAAAACAAAGCAAAACAAAAAACCACCAGAGCTTCTCAAATTTGCAGTCAGTACATTCCTTATGCAATATTTTAAGCATTAGATAAAGCCCCTGAAAATTCTCACTCTAGAAGAGGCAGAAGCAGATCTGTGTTCACTGCAGTGTTCACATTGCAGAGGAGTGTAGCTCTGTCTGCAGTCTAAAATTTAGGTCCCTGCGGAAGTTTTTTTGTTTTTTTTCTTTTCAAATAATTTTGTCTTGTTTGTCTCTTGGTACACTCTTCAGGATTATAGCATGAAATTTTGTATTATATTGATGATGATGATTCAATATTAAAGTATTCTAAAGTTGCTGATCTTCTGTTTCCTTAGCTGGCCCTTATTTCCTTCCTATTTCCTTAGCTAGTTCTCAGTATTGCTGTTACATAGTACTGTCATAGCATGCCTATGGAACTTGCAAAGAAAAGTTCAATTCCATCTGTAACACTAGGTAAGGTGCAAGAGTAGAAACCTGCCTGGACTTTGGTAAAGCTCTTGCAGTCCCAGAGGCAGATACAGCTATCATGGGAGCAACCCTAAGGGAAGTGGGTAGATTAAACTGTATTTTATTCTCTCCCAAACTGTTCTTTCAAGAAATACATTTTAGATCAATAGATTGCATCTAAAAGTGTTCAAACATAAAATGCAACAATTCCCTATATATCTAACCACCATGTCAGTTAGACTTCACTGAACTTGAATCAAAGACAAAAAACACAATGAGGGACTTCAGAAGCTAAGTCTGTTTCTTCCTCAGAAATCTCTCTTATGATGAGGTTTTCTCTATTTTCTTTGTCTTCAACATGAGATGGCAATGTCTGGTAACACAGTGTAGATCCTTTCATCTGAATGGATTTCCCAAGTCTAGGCTTTAATCCAATTGTAATCAGCTCTGGTAAAAAGTTACATTCATAGTGAAATGGATTAAGCATTTGTAAAAATAACTGCATCAGTGAAAGAACATACAAGTGTGTTTACTTGTGCAATCCTTTGCATTTGCTTAAATATTCTTCTGTGCTTAAAGAGCAATCCTCCATTTTCAAAGTGGATGTCTTTATGGTAAATATCTAGTTTACTTTGCCCTTTTGAAAAGAATAAAAAAAGAATACTACTTTAAATTAGGAAAATAAAACACAGCTTATCCTGTTGTTTAACAGAACTTTACGCTCCTATTTAATCATGGTTCTAGGTTTTTCCTTATAATCATCTGTTTTAGTAAGTAGATTAGATTTGTTTCAGGTGTCATACTATCTCCAAGAGATTCTCAATAGTACTGATAATGTATGTTAACTACTGATTACCAGATTCTGAAAGAAATTGTTGTAAAATACCATACTTTTTTTTTTAAGTACTCATTTTTTTTTCTTCTAACCTCATATTTGTGTAGTGCAGTACATTCTTCAAGAGTTTCAGAATGCTCCAGTAAAACAGCAGTTGCAAAGTATGCTGAGCTATTAGAAATAACACAATACATTTTAAAAAATAAAAATAACACGTGGCTTAAAATTATTTTTTGTAATTGCTACCATGGCAAATGATTAATTATAAAGCTATAAATTGCTGACGTAAAAACTTCATTTGTGAACTATCATGAAAGAAGGTAAAATAACAATTATTGAAAAAACATTTTTTCTAATCGTGATAGATTATTGTTACACTATACTACTGTTAAAAATCTAAATATGCATTAAAGTACAAAAGCCCTCCATTTGTATTCAACATGCTGATTTATTTATTTAGACACACCATCTTCGTGTTCAGCTAATATCTCATTAATTCAGGAAACTAAGAGAGAGTACAATGTAATATGAAGCACTTGTAGTAGAAATTAATTTGTCTTGTGTAACAGTTTTAAAATACTGTTTCTTTAAATAGGTTTTGGATAGTCATCATTCTTGTAAATTCTTTATTTCTGCTTTTCTTGAGGTAAAATCTTATTTTTCGCTCATAGTTTTTCCATGATAAAGATCTTGCAAGTGGATTTTTAATCTAGACCGCTGGGAAAAAAAAAAAAAAAAGGCAAATATACCTAAAATCACCATCTGCTAATCTTAAAAAATTTTGAAACATCTATTTTATGGAGTTGCTTCTTTTCAGAGAAGAGCAGATGTAAAATGCTTTAAAAAAAATACATGAAAATTTAAATATAGTAGCTTAGTCTGTGAATTTTTGATATGGGGTGAAAAGAGAGTGATAGATATTTACCATCCATGTGTTTCTCTTAGGGTGCATTGTTCTTTAAAGATATGAAGAGTTATAAATGTCTTGTTTCTCATAGGAATATCCTCCAGATGTGGGAATTTTTTACTGGTTTGTATGTCAGATACACATTACCATCAAAACAAAAACTTAGATACATGGAACTGACTATTTTTCTTGACCAACTAACCACACAAGAGGTGAAAGACCCACAGATATATTCTATTTGACAGTGGATTAATCTGGCTTCACAGGAATTTTGTCCACCTGGCAAGACTTTAGGAATGCCCTAATCTCCACAAACCTTTACTGGGGATTATCTACTGTATTCACCAACTACTGCATTAGGTCGCCTGTCAAAATCTAATACTTTTTTTTCCACTTGATTCCTTTTCAATTAATAATACATCTAACAGCTGTTGCCAAATGACAGCCACAACGTTATTTTTTTCTTCTTTTTGTTCTGAAGATCCTTTCTTTCTGATGGGAATCCTCAGGGTGAATTTCTGGGCCTCAAAATTAAAAATGATTCATGTAGCTGCTGACATGCATTCCTAGGCAGAAGCAGAATAACAAATCAAAACCAAATGTCCTTTACGCTTTCTCGTAAGTCAGCCATTTTACTTAAAAGATCTTAAATTATTAGTGAAAATTTCATTTTTAATAGGGCTGTACTACGTGGTAAGAACATTAAAAGCAATAGGTAAAAAAATAGCAGTTTTAAATTCATGTCAGGTTTAGGATTTTTTAATCTACCTTACATTTTCTCTGCATTACAATGTATCCTTTACTGACTGCTAGGAATTTTGCACCATTAATTTTATGACAAATAACCTCTCCTTGTAGAGCATGGATTGAAATACTAATTGATGCAAATATAAAGAGATTTTTTTTTTTTCTTTTTATTAGAGGATATAGGACTTAGAAGTATATCCAAACACAAGTCTTTTTCAGTACTTGCAACTTTTGAGGTACTTTTAAAACCCAGCCAATGATGTGGCCATGCTGCAAGCTGCCATTGGCTCAAGAGAATATCAGAGTACCTGTCTCCAAGAGTGCCATAATTATCTCAATTCACTTTATGTCTGGGGCTTTCTCCAGGGCTCACTCAATTTACATGTGCATAAGGACAGTCCAGCATATTCTAACCTGTTTGTGTCTCCTGACCACATCTGTACTTCCTGTCCTCAGGAGCAAGCAGGGTCTGAGGGCACAGAGTTGTGAAGGGACCCACCAACCTTTCAACTGGTGTTCCCTGCTGCTTTGGGCTTTTGTGGACATTCTCTGCTCCCTGCCGGTACATAGTGAACAGAAGAGCAGAAAAAGGCTTTAATGGCATTTTTCTTTTTGACTAGTCAAAGTGGAAAGAGACAGGTCATGTTCAGATCATCAGTCTTAAAGGTTTTAAAATCATCAGTATTAAAGGTCTCTCTAGCATTCTAGCATTCCATGTTAGCATTTGATTGTGCTGGCCAGTTCCTTATAACGTGGACACTGAAACACCCACACATCAAATGGCAAGGGAGTCTGTCTGAGGATCACTGGTCCTCATATCCATGGTTAAAAGGGTCCCCTCTCTGGTGATAACCATCATAGTGCCTGTGCAATACTGCAAGGTCATCTGGTTCCATAGGAAGAGCTTCTGATTCCCAATCAAATTCAGTTTCATATAGATTTAATTTCACAGCAAGATAGATAGATAGATAGATAGATAGATAGATCATGTTACTGTTCTGAGAGAATGGCTTAGTAGACCATAGTGTTATCCAAAATATATTATGATGGCATTGCTCCTTTTTCATTGCCCATTGATGGCCTGCTTCGGTGACTTAGCTGTAACAGAAGTAAGTCGTAGAGAATTTGATTAAACTCTGCTCATTTCAAAGAGATTTTTCTTTTGCTTTTCAGTGACATTTGTATTAAACTTCTGAAGTCTAACCTTTCAGTACTGAATCAGAAATTACTAAAACAAAGATCCAGGACCTAACTGTACTTTATTGTCTTTATGTGTGGTTTGATTTTGTTATAATGTCTCCTTTCTGCCATTAGAAATACCAAGAGATAGAAAAAAGTCAAATCTATTTGAACAAGAAAGATATTTTTAAAGCCTTCATTTTTTTCAGTCTCTCTGTAAATATCACATGATAACATATTTTAAGAGATATTATGATTTTTTTTTCCTTATAATTTTAGCTGAAAATAACTGTTTTTTTTCTGAGGATAATTTGAATAATTATCTTACAAGAAATGGTGAAAAATATTTTTTTCTGAATCAAAATGGAATTGTTAGTGGTATGTTTAATTTTTCATTTATGAAATAATTAAATTAAGTTGTCTGAACCAACAGCAAAGCTCTGATTTGCACAAATTTCCGAGACTGGCAGTCACAATGTTTTTTAGATAGTTTAGTGTAAGATGGTAAGAAGGGATTCCTGTCTAGCAGAAGAGTGAGAAGGAAGAATTTTTCTGTTCAACCACCTGCTTTCCTGCCCAACGAAAAGCACAAAAGCACCCACGTGAATTAGAAAGTGCATTTATGTTTGAAAAATATTTTCTACCGAAAACCTTCAGACAAACTCATTGCTTCTCTTTTGAATATATTTCTTATGTTACTTGTCAGTTTGGACAATCCATTCTCATATATATTTTTAGTTTATGTTCCATGATTCAGTAACTGTTGATGAAGTAATACGTAATGATCTAATTTTGCTGTTCTGCTTGTTGGAAATGTGGGTGTAATACCAAGAACATAATATAAGAAGTAACATGTTTAAAGTTAGAAATTGCCAGTGGCAGGTGGTAGGTTAGACTGCTGTTAACTCTGAATTAATTATGTAAGGCACAAATTCTGCTAACTGGAAAAAAATTATCAGCTTTCAGATGTTTGGGGGTTTTGTACAGTATTCTGAAAAGAGCTGATAGCAATACCTACATCTGAGATTAAGTAACAGTTCCACTGTGAGGCATATAGTCTTTGATACATTTTATTATTTAAGCTGAAATGGTCTATTATATAACTATTATGTCTGATGATTGTGTTATTTCAGCAAAAGCTCTATAGGCTTACTATTGAGAAGATCTACAAAAGGCTATTCTTGGAGGCCTTTATGGATAACATGACTGAGAAACTGCAGTAGGTCAGCTCTAGAAATCTGAGATAAATCTGAAAAATTGACAAACTCTACCCAGTACAAAATTGCTCAAGTTGTAAGATGCTCAAAGTAGCTCTTCTGCCACTGTTAAAGAAAAAGAAAAGAACATCAAAAACCAAATGAGAAAGACAGTAGCATATGAATATATAATTATTTAGAACCATTTAGAATCATATATTTCTTTGGGCTGGAAAAGATCTATAAGAATGTCTAGTCCAGCCATTAACATAACACTTAGAGGTGAAGTCCACCATTAAACCATTTCTCTAAGTGACAGATCTACACATATTCTGGTGATTGAACCACTTCCCTTAGCAGCCTATTCTCATGAATGAAAACCCTTTCCATAAAGAAATTTTCCAGTATCCAACCTAAACCCCCCATGATGCAACTTCAGACCATTTTCTCTTGTTTCTCACTGGTTCCCTGGGAGAATACACCAAAATCTACCTGTCTACATCCTCCTTTCATGTAGTTGTAGAGGGCAATAAGGTCTCCCCTCAGCCAACTTTTCTCCAAGCTAAACAACCCCAATTCCTTCAACTGCTCCTCATAATACCTCCAGTCTCTTCACCAGCTTTATTGTCCTCTGGACATACTCCAGCACCTCAGTGTCTTTCTTGTAGTGGGAGGGACAGAAATGAACACAAGATTCAAAGTGCCAAGTACAGAGGGAAAGTTGCTGCCCTGGTCCTGCCGGTACACTATTGCTGCAGCACTATTGCTGGTACAAGCCAGGATGCCCTCAGCCTTCTCAGCCACCTGGGCACATGGCAGCTCATGTTCAGCTTGCTGATCATTCTCATAACTGTGGTCCTCCAGCTCAAGGCACTGAGATGCTCTTGGTTGTCATCTGTGTTGAAGACAAGGGCGAAGATTGCATTAGACACCTCTGCCTTGTCTATGTCCCTATTTGTGAGGTGCCCGTCCTCATCCTGTTATTTCTACACTGCCTTTCACCATTAATATGTTAAAAAAATTCTTCTTATTATCCCCCACATTTATGGCCAGCTTAAGTCAACTCTTAATAGCATACTATTTAAGCTTTGGCTGCATAAATTTTTTCCCTAAAGGGACAAGCAGTATCACTGTATTCTTTCCCCACCTGACCTTGCCTTCACTGGATATATACCTTCCTTTTCCATCTAATTTCCAAGAGAAGATTCCTTTTCAGCAAAACCGGCCTTCTGCCTTCTGACATTTTTTGACTTCAGACATTAGCCTGATCCTGTGCCCTTAGGAGGTGATGTTTAAAAAGTAACCAGCACTGATGAACCCCAACACCTCCAAAAATATTTTCCCAGGGACTTTACTCACTAGTTCCCTGATCAGCCTGAAGTTGGTTCTCCTCTTGTGCAGTGCTGAACTTTTGCTGGCACTTTTCCTCCTATCAACAAAGATTTTAAACTTGTTCCCTTCATGGTCATTGTGGCCAAGATGACTGCCAACCACCATTTCACTCACGAGAGCCTCCCTGTTGACAAGCAGTAGGTCGAGAAGGGCACCTTTCTAAATTGCCTCCCTTTAGGACCTGTTCCATAAAAGTTGTCATCTATGTTGTTTAAGAATCTTCTGCTCTGGGTTGCACCATCTGTGTGGTGATCCCAGTTGATTTCAAGTCCACCATAAGGGCAAGGGTGGTTGACTTTGAAGTGTCTCTTAGTTCCTCAAAAGTTATTTTGTCGATGTCATTGTTCTGGCTAGGAATTCTATAGCAGAGTCCTACAAAGACATTGAAATTATTGGTTGGTTGTTCCTTGATTCTTACCTAGAGGCTCTCAACTGTGCCAGGGCCAACTGTGAGCTCCCTATGCTCTAACCCTTCTATTACATACAATGCCACCCCTCCACCTCTTCTGCCCTATCCCTCTCCTAAAGAGCTTTTAACTATCCAACAGGGCACTCCAGTCACTGGACTCACCCCCACAGGTTCACTTACGTCAGTGATATCAAGTCTCTGGGACTGGGCCAAAGCTTTGAGATCATCTTGTTGGTTCTTCATGCTGTGTGCATTAATGTAGAAACACTTCAGGTGTGGTACTTTGCAGACAACACCTTGGGCAGCAGATTGAGATATCCCATTAGTGCTAATTCACTCAAAATCTGTCACATCATTCTGTTACTCATCACTGGCAAGCCTGGTATTTTCCCCTTCCCCCTTCCAAGCTCTGTCAATGAGCTCTGCTGCTCCTGTGCTAGAACTCTTTTCCTCCTCTTAGAAACTCACATGCTGTCAGTGAACCAGTGTTGAATAGATCATCCCATGGTCAAAAATCTCCAGTTTTTTTCTGCCTACACCTGCCTCAGAGCCACATACTGACCTAATGGATTTGCCTATTCCTACCAATATTACTCCTTGTTGAAGGATATCTGTGCTCCTGATTCTTCAACCAATTATCTCAGAGCCCTGGATTCTCTTTTGATTTCCCTTGGACTTCTCTGTTATTTTGATGCTGCCAGCTTGAACAGCCAATAAGAGATAGTAATCAGAGGGCCTTACTAGAGACTGTGCAGTACAATATAATGTGATTATAAGACCTACTATGAAATCTCCATCTAAAACTACTCTCTCAAATGAGATTGTGTGTTTACATTTATACTCTGCATGATAGAATAAATCAACAAATATATTAAACAATAGCTCTGATTATCAGTGGTACAAAATCATAGTTCATGACTTTCATAATCCAGACCTGTTTAAACTGGTAAATGTAGATTTTTTGGGTTTTTATTCCTTGTGTGTATTAATTTCTGTAACTCCAAGATAAAGCTCTGATCTTGTAAACAGTTGTATGCATGCTTAGCTTTAATACTAGCCTGGTTTACACTGGCTAATGCCCCAATGTATATGAAATGGATTAAGATAATGCAAATGGATTTTTTAACTGTTCCAATCCGTAGTCTTACACATGTGAACTCCTACACTTCATGTACACTTCATGTACACTTGATATCTTTCCAGTGAAAGGTGATTTCTTTCTTCATTAGGCCTACAAATTTCTTCCTTCTTAGCTACTAATAGGAGATAAAATGCTATGCATGGATTTTAAAAAATAAAGAAACCATGAGGTACAAAAGCATGCAAAAGCATTCAAAAGGCTGGAATATCAGATATTGCCAGTTACAAAATGACCACATTTAGGAATAAAATGGCATTTGACAATAGGAAGATAGGAACAAACATCTAATACTTTTTGAGAAAGCTAGAAAGCTATCATTTTCAGAATTATAAGAGCTAGTGCTATCCTTAATGAGACATTGAAGAAAAATAAGAATCATCTTGGGGATAGATATGAACTGTGTGTCTTTCAGGGGCCTGCATTAAAAAATGGGAATTTATGGAAACCATGAAAGAAATTACAAAATTAAATAATGAGTGAAGACCTTAGCTGAAGTAGAATGGAAGTATTTCATTATGATGTCTATGATTTTTACATCTGTGAGGACCTTAGGACTGTATTTATATGAGCAATACCTTTCTTTGAAATTAATATTCTCTGTTTTTCAAAGTATGTGCCCTCACATAATTCCTTCTTTTCAGAACTGCTACAAAAGAAATATCTCACTGGTACCAAAAATGTTCTTGTTCCTGTTTTGGGGTTTCCTCACTCAGGGATGTAAAGTAGACTGTGAATAATACTAAATATTCTGATATCTTATTTCCTGACATATTCTTATTCTCTGATGTCAGGAAACATATTTAATACATAGCCAAAATCCAGATACCCCATTTTCATTCTTACTGTGTGAGATTACACTGTTATGTTGGTTGTATATCATGGGTAGCACATGTAAGCATCAATTATTTTATTGTAGACACTTACCTTACGGGTTACTGTTGACATTCCCAGTACATTTTTTGTTTAAAAAGTTATATAAATGGTCCCCTTTTATGTTTTTAATAATTCAAATGTTATATCTTCAGAAATGGTCTTAGTTGGGCATGTCATTCTCCTCTTTGGTAATGAACAATTGCGAACAATTTTTTGCATCTTAGAAGGTCAGGAAAAATGTTTCAGTATAGTTAGAGCATACAGTAGATTATATCAATTATACCCAGGTAGTGATTTGGTCTGACATTTTAAGAACACACTGATTATTGATTTGTTGGAAAATATTTTAGAACATCATCATTCTCACTAACCCACTTACTGTGGGTCTTTTTTGTGTCAAGTACAAAATGGTCTAATTATATTTGTATTAAAAACAGCTCACTTATTTCCATTTTCACATGGACAAATAAGAAAAAAGCTTACAATACTAATAAAGCAAATAGAGTCTTGTTAATATATCCCAAGCATGATCTAAGTATTCTGATTTTACAATATTTGCTCTTAATTATTCATAGTACATATGCTTCAGTAAAATCTCATGCCAGCCATCATCTTCATCATTCATATTTTATGTTAATAGTTGGCGATTTCACCTTGTGACTCTTCTTAATCAGACAGGTGAATGACTGGTAGTTTTAAAATCTAATGAGACCATTGGAAAACAACAGCTTGGGTTTCTTTGTCAGGAGCTGTAGTGATAGGACAAGGGGTAATAGGTACAAACTGAAAGGAATTTTAGCTTAGCTATTAGGAAGGAAATTTGTTGCTGTAGGAATGGTGAGACACTTGAACAGGCTGGCCAGGGAGGTTATGCCTGCCCCTTCCCCAGCAGTGTTAAAAGCCAGGTTGGATAAGGCCTTGAGCAACAGGGTCTAGTGGGAGGTGTCCCTGCCAAGGCCAGGGGGTTGGGACTAGATAGTCTTTAAGATCCTTTCCAACTCCTTAACGTTCTATGATTCTATAATTCAGAGTGGTTTGTAGTTAGTATGAAGATACATATACCTTTAGCTTGCCACTTTGTGCATTCTTATTTCACTGCTGTAAAGATAATAAATGTTGTGGTGTTTCCACTTTTGCCAAATTATCTAATAGAGAACACATTTGGAATTGATACCTCTAAGATAACAAAAATGCTTTACTATAGAGCAGTGATTTTGGCTGCTGTCACTGCATGTTGATGAAGAAATCTCTTTATTTTGGGATGGATATCCCAGGCAGTAGGAGTGAGATGTCATATGACAAAACTCTAGCTTATGTGTTAAATGTTAATTATTACAGCAGTGCAAGCTGGAGCTGAATCAAACCTTTTTTGCTCAGCTATGAAGTCATGATTTTGTGCTATGATAGTTGTTGGCTTGACTGCTTTGTCAATAGCAATAAACTATTATTTTTTCTCTCTTTCCTTTAGCTACATTTTTGCTTAATTTTGAAAAATGTCTTTAATTCTAAAATTCTAAATTAATTCTGCAATTAATTCTAAAAGAATGTATTAAATACTTTTTACACTTGCATAGATCATCTCTCTGTTTAGCTCCTCCCAATGATATCATTCATGAGCGTAACCACCAATGAAACCGCAGGACATTGCAGTTGAGCCTGAAAAAAGATTGGCATTTCCAATGTTGATAACTTAGCATGAAGAGAATTGTTTGTTTATTTTGTTTGATTGCAGAATTAGTTGGGAAAAAGATGGAAGAATTTATTGTCAAACTGGGCTTTTTCAGTGAAAATAAACCATCAAATATTTTTGTGCCATCATTTGTAATGAGCCTGTGACACTAAATATACAACTAGTTATGGTGCATTCATGATAAAGTTGAGAAATTGAGGACTGAAATTATAAAACTACCAATAGTTTCATTGTCTATTTTATCTAATAGGCAATTAGGTAGGAGATGGAGTTTCATATTTTCCTTTGCTTAGGCTGTTTGAACCTATGCTTTGCACATGAAGGTAATCATTAAAATGACCAGACTGTCATTGTTTAGCTTCACTTTCAGGTTAAAAAATGGAAGTGACAATAATTGTTTTTGCAGAAATGAAGGAAAATCTTCTACACTGCCATAGCATAGTTTTAATATCTTTAGTAAGAAAATTTTTAATTCCATTTTGAAAATAGTTTATCTAAAAGTTTGTGTACTAAAGTTTATTTGCTATTTAAATTGATTTACCAGTTTCCCATACAGACAAGAACAGTTGTAACAGCAAACAATGTTATGTAATTGGTGAGTGAAGTATACCCACGGATGGAAGTCTCAACTCAGATTCGCTTTCCACTTTTTATTCATGAAATATTTTATATCAAAGGGTAAAGGTGGGGTTGTTTTTTCTCCATTAACAGGCTCTTCTCTGAAAAGAACATTTGTGGCATTTTTAAGCAACTGTCCTGATTCTAGAACGTTTAATTATTATTACAATGGGTATGTGGCATATTTTCTATATTCAGAAAGAGTAACCAAACACCTAATATTAATTAAATTGATAATATTTACATTTAAAATGAACTGTTTAATAAAAAATGTTTTAAATTACTGAAACAACACTGAGATGAGTAGTGAGTTATTAATAATTTATTTGACACAACCACAATCAGACAATAAAATGGAAAACTTTTTTTTTAAATGCAATTTAAAAAGAGTATTATGACAAGGAACTGCAAATTTATTTATCATTTTAAAGATTTCCCTCAGAAAAAATCTGGTCTTTATTTGGTAACTACATTGGCTTTGTATCCTTAATAAAATTGTTTTCCAGTGAGTAATACCTTTAACATTTCAAAGTGCAGTTCCTTGAAAATATATCTTTAAAGAAAAGACTTCACTTCTCAGTGGAAGTGGGGTCATGAAAGCTACTTAAGGAAAAATAGCCTGGGCAGTCAAAGGAAGAAGAGAGGGGTACAGACAAATGTGGGAACAGTGACTGTTCCTTTGTGGACACTGAAATTCTAAGGGATCAGCTGCATCAAAGGAATATTGACAAGTCCATGGATCCATAGTAAGCCATTTTGTACCTTTCTTCACAGCATTCTTCTGGAAAAGTTTCCCAACTGTGGGATGAATGAGTTTGCTGTGGACTGAGAGCAGAAGAAGCTGAAGGGCAGAGCCCAAAGGGGTGTGGTAAATGGGGTTACATCTGGCTGGCCCTGTATTAATGGTTACCAATGATGTTCCTCAGGTGCAGTTCTAGGACCAATCCTGTTTGATCTGTTTATCAGTGATCCGTAATGAATGCACCTTTAGCAAGTTAGCTGGTGATGCCAAAGTGAGAGGTGCTGTAGACTCTCTTGAGGGACAGGAGGCTTTACAGTGTCATCTAGATAGATTGATGCTGTTGTCTGTGATTAATGGGATGAAATTTGATGAGTCCAAATGTCAGTTTCTGCATCTAGGATGGAGTAATGTTGGACACAGGTATAAACTAGGAGAGGATTTTCTGGAAAACAGTCCTGTAGAAAGGCACCTGTTGGCGCTGGTCAGCAGCAGCTCAGTATGAGTCAGCAGTGTGTGCCCTGGCAGTCCGGAAGTGATTGATCCTGCATTCTGGGGTGCATCAGAAAGGGCATTCCCAGTCAAAAGCAGTGATTATTCGACTTCCTACTACCCCAGAAATTCATACAGTACTCAAGGTGAGGCCACCCATTCAGTGTTGGTGTGGCCTCACCAACAGTACTGTATGAACTTCTGGGCACCACCATTCCCGAAGAATGTGAAGGTCTTCCAATATGCCCAGAGACAGGCAACAAAGTTGGTGATAGGGCTGGAAGGAATATCCTGGGAGGAGCAGCTGGGGAGTTTTATTTGTCTAGTTTGGAGAGAAAGAGGGTGGGGAGTGACATCACTGCTCTCTACAGCTTCCTGAGGAGGTGAAGGAGAGAGATAGATGCTGAGCTCTTCTCCTTGATAATCAGTGACAGGATGTGTGGGAATGGTTTAAAACTGGCCAAGGAAAGGTTTAGACTGGGAGAGGTGTCAGTATTGATGACGCATTTAGATGATGACCTTAATAACATGTTTTAACTTAGTGGACCCTGAACTGGTCAGGCAGTTAGACTGGATGATCATTACATGTACCTTCCAACTGAAATAGTCCATTCTATTATCATCTATTCTCTGCTCCTTCTGAATTTGTGAAAATGTTAAACTCCCATGTCTATGTAAGTCCTACTGCTACAAGCCTTGCTAAAATGCCTGTCCCCACTTTTCCTCTAGGCCTCCAGCAAGAAAGGGCACAGTAAAGTCTCCCTGGAGCCTACTCCAGGCTGAACAGTCTAAACACTCTCAACCTGCCCACACAGGAGAGTTACTTCAGCCCTCTCATAATTTTAATGGTCTTCTTTTAGACCCACTTCCATGTCATGTACGGAGACCTCCACAGGTGAATGCAGTACTCCATTAAAAAACCATAACCATCATAAATTAGTAATTTACTAATGAATCATCATAAATGATTCTTTATTCTTTATAATACAGTCAAAAACTGATATATTAAATTTGCAGTATTTCTTAGCTTCTGTCATTAACACATTTTCTGAACTGCAGAATATGAGAAATCCTAAGATTTTACTTCATGAAAGACATGCTGCTTCAAGTTATGAATTTAGTGGTCCCTAGAATCAAAACATTTTTAAAAAACCATGGTTTTGAAATTTCAGTTCCCAATGATTGGATTGCACTGCACTAATTAGTGTAACTAGAAAAATGTGGATAGAAGGAGAGAGTATAATTTATTTATATGTTGAATTCAATATCCTTGCACACTCTGATTTTCACCTCCAGCCAAATTAATTTCTTTCTGATTAACTAGTGCTGTCTTTTGCATTGATTATTGACAGACGAAGACTTAAATACATGTGAACTAAATAAGCAAGTTCATTCCACAAAATTAATATCTGTTTGCTGTGTTTAAGTCCTATATAATGACTCTGGTATTTTTATTGTAATTTTGTGCTGCATTTTTATTCTCAATTTCTTCATCCTAGCCTCTGCTAGTTCTGCTTCCTGCTTCTGGAAAACAAAGTGCCTGGGTTATTATTTCACAAATAGTAGCTACCCAAGGGAAACAGATCAAATCTTCTCTACAGATTGTCCTCTGTTTCTAGTATTCTTCTAGTGTTCTCTATTTACCCACTTGTGACATTTAAACCTTCAGTTATTGTCTCTTTGTGTGTATGTGTGTATTCCATTATCCTGTTGCGTGTTAGTATTTTTTACATTACTATAAAACACCACAGAGTTTTTGATTCCTGAGAGAGGGGAATTGAAAACCTATCTAAGAATTGCCTTTGGTAAAAGTTACCATCATCTCTTAGAACTGAATTTACCTCTCAGACTAAGCCTGTATTTTATTAGTTATATTTGATTTTATTTTACTTGAGCTATGAATACATGAATAATTCAGTCTTGACTGAGAAGATGTAAAATAAGAAAACCTACTGAAAAAAGCAATCTTAAGTAATCAAGATATTATAAAAGCTTTCTGGGTTACTGGTCCATCTAGCACACTGTCCTGCCTCTCACAGTAGGGATGACAGGGCCAGTAGGGTAACTTGGGCACCTTTTTGCTCCTATAATACTTTCTCAGCATCCACAGCTGTTGCATTAGGGATGGAAGGGTTTGTTTCATTGCCCTAGTCTTTACAGTATCTTTTTATGACTCTTATTATCTGTAACTTTGGTCATTTCTGAACTTGCTACTACTTTTCTGTGGTAACAAGTTCCAAACGTTCACAACCTGCATTTTAAAGAATTTCTACCTATTTCAAACCAGCCTCTCTTAGGAGTTTCATGTGTTGTCTTCAATTATAATGTTGTTGAATTTTCTGAACAACAGTTTAATGCTTATTTTATCTTACGTTTTATTACCCTGTAGATCTTGGTGTTGTCTCCTGACTTTGAGGTTTTACTGAACTCTCCTTTGTCTTCAATAGAAATACTGAATAATAGCACAATAAAAAAAGTGAACAAAACTATGTAACAATTCTATCTTTTTTTGCAGCAAAATGCATTAGCTTCCTCATTCATAAACCTTGAACATATCTTCCTTCAGTTCTCAGTCAATAGATCAAAGAATATGAGCCTCTCTAGTTCTTCCTTGTAAAGTACTTACACTGAACAATCAATCTACTGGTTCATTTCTGTTCCTGACTTAACTCTGCTTGGACTGTAATATGTGTGTTTTTATACTAGAAGGCCAGAACTTCTTCATTACTCAGAATATGGGCACATTAAGATTTAATGAGTAGCACGTCATCCTCTCTTCTATTCATAATACATATCCAAATGTGTTGAACATTTCATTCTCTTTTTCAGCTGCCATTGTTCCTGTAATCTAAAACCACCAACATTAACTGAAACCTTTCTTTCCTTAGTTTTAACCACAAGTATGTATAGGCAGGTGTTAGGTAATTTTTCTGTAGTTTATTACATTATCCATTACAGTGTAATATATTTCTGTAGTGTAATTTTCTGTCATGTCACCTTTCTCTACACTTTAGCTCATCTTTCATCTTTCTGCCCAGATTTTTATAGAACTTCTTGCCGGTGTTGGTGTTCTGTGACCTTTTCAGTTTCCAGTGCCAGCAGCTTGGCTCCTTTACTATTAAACTATAGATTGATGGCTTTGTCCAGGTTTCTCTTGCCTCAAAAGATGCCCTAGTTCTGGTTGGCAATATTCTTCCTCTTTACACTACACTATCATCATAGTGAGATTGTAAATCCCTTCCTGCATCTCAGTTTGTTTTATATCAACCTGGCAGTTTTCCATGGAGACCATGAACTGGAGTTTCCTTGCTTTGAAGCCATGAGCACCAGAGAATCCCTCTTGCACTTTTCTACATTCCTGATAGCAATGTGAAGTATGCCTACTGGGTCCTCCCCTTCACCTTCCAGCTCTTTTGACATATTAGGAGACTGGGGTAACATTTTTACCTAGCAGACAAGTTAACTTGTGACCTCAAAAAAATAATTACCTATGTTTATAATAGTTAAATCTTTCCATGCCACATAGTGGCAGTAGAAAGATTTAACTACTTTTTATTTCTCTCAAGTGCATCTCTGTGGTGGGAAAGAATGCTACAGGAAAGGAAAGAAATTTCAGTGTCAGAGCAGCTCTCAACCATTGTGTTGATATCTTTTTCTCAACTGGGTACACTCAGTTGCTAAGACTCTGTGGTAGAAACTTTGTCTACTGCTGCTGTAGAAGAGAAATTGTTCTATCATATTCCTGCAAACTTCAGCTATTGACCTTTCAGATTTTCTTAGCTGTTCCAGGGAGGTACAAGAGTGACAGATGTTGTTGAGTTACCATGGTTAGGGTGTTGGGTCTTTATATGATCCTTTTGCAGTACATTAGCAAAAACTTATCAGTGGATTGAAGAAATTGTGTAATTACCACTGATTTATTGCTTAATACTAACAGAGTGGGAAATGACAGAGAGAATGGACCCTGACAGAGTGATCTGGAACACTTAAGAAATTGTCATAGGCTAAAATATGACTGAATGTAAGTACTGTTTGGGTACACCTTTCATTGTCTGAGCTTTTATGTTTTGGGGAAATGAGAATTTCTGTGAGTTCTCATTTCATTGAAACATCTAAAGAATCCTAGAAGTATCTAGTGCTCTTAGTTTGATAAAAAATCTAGACAAACCAACTCAAGCTCAGTTATTGAAGACATTCAAAGTTAAATCAGATAAGTGAAGAAATGCCCAGTGAACATGGAGAGGAGAATTACAATAGGCTTTAGCATGCTCTGGTCCAAACCTAGTTTGGGTAACAGGAATATTTTCACTTGAATGACTGAAGTATAATATTTTTCACTTCAAAATTTGGTGAAGAAATTCAGACCTTATTTATAAAAAATATCTTGGAGATATCCAGCAGCCGACA
Source organism: Cisticola juncidis (assembly GCA_013400215.1). Taxonomy (NCBI): domain Eukaryota; kingdom Metazoa; phylum Chordata; class Aves; order Passeriformes; family Cisticolidae; genus Cisticola; species Cisticola juncidis. The sequence continues at coordinate 371,513 of VXBR01003145.1, read as the reverse complement.
GTCTTTATCTTTTAACAGTCTTTAATGAGTTATTAAACAAATATTATTACTTCCTTATAGATTACATTTTACTGGATCTCAGGGAATTAATGAGTAACATTGATCCCCAGCCTGCTCTTTTTTTTAACAAATTAAGCTCATATTTTCTCTTTTTCTGTGGCTTTTCTAGGACCTTACAGCTCAGCTTTCTACAATTTTAGAAAATTTAATATGACCTAAATGAAGACCAAAATAAATAATTTAATGATTTCACTGGAAGAACTCCTTGCCTCTTCCATATTTACTTGTTATACATAGAAGAAGTACAGTTCAAAAGTACACTTTTGAAAGGCTTTAGAAAATGCCCATTAGAGATGCCAAAGGAAAAAATGTTTAAAAGCTTAAAATTGTTTTCTTTCATGCCTAAGTTGATGAATCTGTGGAACCTTAAAATCCTCAAAAACATGAGTTTTTCAGCATAGCTTACGATTTTTACTCTGAATCCCTTTTTCCTTGTCTCATTTTTTTTCTTCTGAAATTCTTATTTATATACATTCATCTAGTTTAATTTATTTTTCTGTGTCTTTGCTACTCAGTCTTGACTCCCATTATAGTTTTTTGAGGCAAATGGGTGCTTCAGTCATTTTTTTTGTCCCATTAGACAGCATCCCAGAGGCATGTAATTCTCTTCATCAGTTGAAAAGTTATTTCATTGGTTAGAAGGTAGTGTGATTGTATATCTGAATGGGAATATAGAAGTTACCTCTTATCATACCTGTATAAATATCTTCCAAGATAGTACATTTTAATAATAAAGTTCTATTATAATAAAGTTGAAATTTACTGCTTAGAACACTGCCACAGGTTGCACAGACAGATGCTGGATGTCCCATCCCTGGAAACATTCAGGGTCAATTTGGACAGTATCTGGATGATGTCCCTGCTCATTGTATGGGTTCGAACTAGATGACCTTTAAAATATTCCCCTCCAACCCAGGCTGTTCTACGGCTCTATGAGCTTAAAAGTGGCAAAACCCATGAACAAAGAAAAAACCCTACTCATACAAGAGAAACAAAACAAAAATCAAATAAGCAAAAATCCAAAACCAACCCCTGCAATGACTTTAAATTAAGGTTTTAAAGGGAAGAGAAAATCCTCTCAGCCAACCAAGTTATCCATGTTATTCAAAGTTATCCAGATTATCCACAGTATTCAAAAGGGTTTGGAACTCAGATAAAACCAGTAAAGAAGCTCAAAGTGATGCTAGTGGGGGAACTGCAGAGCAAGCTATCTAGCTGTTTATCCTGGAGAAAAGGAAGCTGATGGGAGACCTTTTCACTCTCTACTGAAAGAAAGTTGTAGAGGGTGTGAGTCAATCTCTTTTTCCAAGGAACAAAAGAATAGAACAAAAGGAAATGGCCTCAAGTTGCACAAGAAGAGGTCTAGATTGGATATTAAGAAAAAGCTCCTCACTGAAAGGGACACCAATCAGTAAGTCACCATCTCTGAATGTATTTAAAAATACATGGATATGGTTCTTAGGGACATGATTTAGTGGTGGACTTGGCAGTGCTGTCTTCATGGTTGAACATGATGTTCTTAGAGGTCTATTCCAGCCAAAATGATTCTATGGTTTTAGTAACTGTAGAATACAGGAGTAGCTAAGAGGCATTCTGCTACAAATGTTACAAAACCCCATAGTTGCAATGGAGAAACTATGAAGAATCTTTTTAATATATATAAGTGTGTGTGTGTATGTAAATGTGTGTGTATATATATGTGTATATATATGTCTGTGTGTGTATATATATATATATCTTGTGCTGAAAGTGGCATGCTCTTTACAGAATCATTTTCCACTGATATTTAAATAAACCTTTTAAAAATTATCAATAAATATGACAGTACTGTCAGCATTGATAGAAAAACAGACTAAGAACAATATTCATTAACAAATTCGAGAATATCATTAAAATTCTAAAAAAGTTACAGAAAATAAAATAGAAAGTAGATTAGTAAATTAATTCAACAAGTACATTATTTGCTGTATGTAATTTACATAGCTTGATAATACCAGTGCTTTTTGCAGTGATGAACATTAGAAATGAGAAACAGGCTACTCATATGTGCAATGTCATAGTTCCTTCAGGCTTATTTGAACTGTCATAAAGAATACAGGAAACATTTCCTTGGAATAAATATTTAAACTGCTCACAGTATGGGTTATGTCTTTATACTGAGGGCTTTCTTGCAGAAGCCCAGTTCTGCCACTGAACAGACTCTGAAGCCCACCAGCCTACAGTGTTACACACCTTATCATGTACTAATAAATTCAGGATAGGAAGGGAAATTTAGGGTATTTTATGTTTCTATTGAGTGTGTGTTTATTTCAGTTCTATGCTGTGGTCACAAATATTTGAATAGATAGCTTCTAAGAAAAACTACTGTATTCCGTCAATAGACATTTTAAAAATAGTTCATAAATCTATGTTTGTTTCTGTTTTCTCAGTGCTACTTTGTGTTCACAGTAATAAAATAATTTTTCCATCAGCATGGTGGAAAAATGAAAGATCCATCAAAAGAATAGGACTAGTAGGCTGTGCTGTTCTCTTTAGCTAATCTATCAAACGTGTATGTATTTACCAGTAATAACAACACAAAAAACTCAGTGTTTTAATACTGAGTTGTTTCTGCTTTGCATCCAGAGAGAGCATTTAGATTTATTGCCTGATTTTTTTAGTGTACGTCCCTGTGTGTAAATAATTCACTCCTGGCTGTGAATGTGACAAGTAGCCAGTTCTCAAAAAGATGGAGCCTCATCTGACTAGGAAAAGTGCTTTCTTAAGATAAAGATTCCCACTGTGTCATTTCATATGTTATCATAGCTTAGAAAATGGAAAGAAAATAAATAAATATATGGAAACAACAACAAAAATCAAACAACGAACAACAAACAAATTTTGGGGCATTAGGTCTTGGTAAACAAGATCAGCGCAGCAGAGTGTTTGTCTACACAGGAAACAGCCCAACATAAATGTGACTTGCAAGCTATTTGTACTAAGAATAAATTTCCTGCCAACTGTTGATGTGGGTGGCATCACTTCACAGTTAAGCAATCAATCACAGGCTTTTCATACCCTTGGTTTTGCATACCTGCAGATGTTCACATAGAAAACACAAAGATTTAAGAATTTTAATCCTAATATAGTTTTTCACAGTTACCATTTCACACACTTCTATACTTATGTAAAGGTTTATAGAGGGTACTTCTTAAAAGTATCAAAAGGAAGGAAAAGAAGTATGTTGAGACTTATGTCTAAATATAAACATATGTAAAGAATAGATACAATGGCTTGAAATAGGATGTAATGTAATCATAGGATTTTCATGCAGGAGTGATTGTGATGAAAGTCAATGAACAGAGCTTGTGTATAAATTGAATGCATAACTTGTTTTGACGATTCATTCAGATAGTGAGCATCATTTTTGACAGAATATCTTACCCCAAAAAATGCATAGCAGTAGTTCCCTCCTTGTTCCACTGCAGCAAATCCCCTTTGAACATATAAATATTCGCTACTGCGGAAAAATCAAATCTATCCTTGGAGCTTGGTAATACTCTGTGTCATTCAGAAGCATCCTCTCTGGCAGATACCTGAAGTTGTGTCAAAGCTCTTTTATCTAGGAAGGTGGTCACAGTAATATGGGGCCTCTGGGACAGAAAAAAGGAGAATGAAGGAGGAATTACAGAGCTCCATAAACCATTGCTTATTTTTGAAGTAAACCAAAAATTGCACTTTTACACTATCTTTAGATATGCTCTTCTTTTTTTCTCCCCTGTGACATGTTCAAGGCTATCTAAAGTTGTCAGAATTTTTAAGTTGTTTGGCTCTGCTGATATTCCATCTCTATGATAGTAATGTACCGTCTTCACAAGGGGAAACTACGCCAAATGCACAAATAATATATTCAGAATTATTATACAAAGGTTTCTGAAATCTGCTATCTTCTCTGTGTTTTTCTGTCTGCTGAATTTGTACCTATTTGGATATATTTTTGAGCTGTATCAGAATATTTAGCATATTTACGATATTGAAACAATTTCACTTTTAATAATTTAGATAATCCAAGTGAGGTAGCTGTCCTTTTAAAGTAATCAAAGGAGGACTGGTTTACTTCCTTATTTAACAACGAATTTAAGCATATACATTGTGGATGGATCATATATTAAAACTATCCCCAAGTGTGGCACTTAAGGACCCAGGAGAAGAAATGAATTCATTATTCTATCCCTTGTCTTGCCTACTAAGATAAGGTATGGAGCAGTGGTATTTTTTTTTCTCTTTATTTAAGAGAGAGTGAAGACTGAAGAACATCATTCATGAAACCTGTCACTGGCAGTCTCGTAAGTGTTGTTATATAGAAGTGACTGCAAGAAAATGGGTTTTGGCAAGAAGTAAAGGTGTAGACCCTGTTTGGGTGAAAGGAATGCAAAAAAGTCCATGCTCAAATATTTTCTCTTTTATACAACAGAATATTAGTCTTCACAGTGTAAATTAGAAATCAGTGTCTTAGATAAGTTAACACCCAAGGAAAGTGTATGTCAAGTGGCTTTGCAGATTTTATATGTATCACCGAAACCACATTTGGCTCATGTAGATTTCAGTCAAGATCTCCTACTGAAAATTACCAGGTTTTAACTTCAGATTTTCATTCAAGTTAACAAATGCTATCTTAGATAATTCAGCACACTAAAATGGTAAATAAAAGCAGGAATTCTTTAAGATGGTCTGTACCTTTGCTGTGACAAGTTACAGCTAAAAATTATCTGCTTCAGTTTCATTTAGAAACAAGTGAGAAACAAAAAAGCTTCCAACAAAATTGAAAGTTAAATAGAAATACAATCATATTCAAAATGTGGAGCTAAGCATCTAACACAAGCCTCCACTGAGAGTCCAGCAAAGTTCTTTCCCTGGCTTTTAGAATGTTTTGTGTAAAGACATAATAACAATCTGCTTCTGCTGACTCTAAAAACTACTATATTTCTTAACTAGTAGAGGAAAGGGAAAAGAGATAATCCAGAAAATGTGGTTTGCACTGTGGAGCTTAGATATCTGTCAGGTAAATTTTGGCAAAGTGGTGTGAAAAAAGAAACAGATATTTACTTGATAGTAATGTGATTGCTCACATCCGCAAAGCCAAAGAAGAAAAAAACCCAGATACTGAATATGGTAATGAAATAGCTGTGAAGATTTGTTTACTTGAAAGGACACTGTGTGGGTTGATTTTTATTTAAATCCATTTAGATGCAAGGTCAATTTTACTGTTTAAATTATATGTAGCAATAATGCATCTAGGAAACTTATTTTACATAGAAATTACACCTTGCTTAAATATTCCTTTGTGGGTTCCTGAACCAGAATTTCAATTACACCTTGGTTTATCCTAGCCTGGCATTCAAAACCTTTTTGAAAGGCTTGCAGAAGAAAACTGACCTGTTTCCCTGTGCTGTGAACATGTAGAGAAAGGGTCAGTTTACCTACATTCTAATCCTAAATGGAAGAAATTACTTCCATTGAAATATAGTATAATTTGTTTCAGACTGCCTGTTAGATAGCACTTTCTGAAGATGATAGAAGACATTAATTGATTTTGTAGTTCAGTGACACTAGGTTAAGTGATTTTCTCAATCACACAGCTTGGCTTTGAGACTTGTTTTCATTTTTCTTCTTTTTGATTTGAGAGGTTTTTGTCAAATATGTGGGAGGCACTTGATGGGAGAAACATAGCATGCAACACATAATTAGTATGATGAATGTATCTGCCAGTGTCTGCCTTTGGTTAACTTACTGGAATTTAGAGTAAAGGCATTAGTGGCTTAGGAGGAAAAGCAGAGGATAGATGAGACAGAAGGAAAAGAGTAAATAAAAATGTTCTTCAGTGCTAAGGGTTAGTTGGAAACTATCACTAGGGTATTAGAAAATGAAAGCCATTTTTTTCCTATGCGAAATTACTGTCAGCATTGTTTAGCAACTAGTAGCTGATACCTCATATTATCCCAAGATCCAATACCTGTTTAAGATGCTAAGTATTCTGTAAAGAAATACCAATTTTTCTTGTTCAAAAACTCAGCTCCAACACTTTGTGCTCTAGTGGAGAATGAGTAAATTCATCAGTCCCTCATCAATCCACCTGAAATCTGTATATCTTTTAATTTCCACAGACTGTATTTAAGTTGATCAGAGAGAGAGTCTTTTCTTTTGCATTTGTAAAGCACTTCATGTCCAGTTCTGCAGAAGGCATTATGCTTATGCAGACCTTGAATTTTCATTTTGTTTCATTTTTTACAGACTTGCATAGCTGTACATCTGTGCACTTATGCTGAATTTATTCCTGATGGAGTCACTTTGAAGGGTATTGTGTCAGCTTGTTTTAACTATGTCTTGGACCTCTGGCTTTGAAGTGTATTTGTTATCAGAGACAGTAAGAGGATCTAGCTGCAAAGCTAAATTCTGGTTATAAATTTGTATTTCTCCAATATTGCATCTTCCAATCAATTTCTGTTATGCCTCACCTCTAGTAAGAAAATTATTTTGTACTGACAAGGTATCCCTAACTGAGGGTGCTGGTGGATGAAAATCTGGACATGAGCCAGCAGCATGCCCTTGCAGCCCAAAAAGCCAACCATCCCTGTCCAGTAGGTGAAAGGAGGTGATGGTTCTCCTTTGCTCTGGTGAAATGCCAGCTGCTGCACTGCATCTAGCTCTGGCATCCCCAACACAGGAAGGATATGTGGGGCCTGTAGGATGAGTCCAAAGGATGACCATCAAGATGATCAGAGGGCTGGAGCAACTCTCCTATGAGGAAAGGCTAAGATAGGGCTGTTTAACCTGGAAAAGATAAGACTTTCAGGCAACCTTACAGCAGCCTTCGAGTACATACACCAGGCTGACAAGAAAGAGGGAGAGAAACTTCTTAACAGAGACTTTTGAAATACAAGTGGCAATGATTTTAAACTGAAAGAGGGTTGATATAGCTGAATATAAGGAAGAAATTTTGTACAGTGAGAGTGGATATAGTGGTTTGAGTGTCTTTTCTGCTATAAGACTGGATTAGGAGAAAAGCAAAGCAGGCTAAAACTTGAAGGGTATAAAGATAGGTTTAATAATGCATTAAAAGAAGTTTAGAGAAAAGAAAAGAACGCACAAATTGTTAAATGAAAATTTAAAAGAATGCACAAACTGTTAACTTTCCCACTAACAGCATAAAGAGACAAAACCTGTGAATTTCAGTTAGTTTCACCATTAAAGAATAGTCTTTCAATTCTTAAGGAGAGGAGTCTCTCTAGGAACTCTTATGGAGACATTGCCACAAAGAAACAGTCCTCTGGTAGCTCCCATGTTAGGAATCTGCAGCTTCCTTGAAAAAAACCCTGCAAACGGTGAATTCTCTCCCATTAGCAGCTTTCACGTTAGCTACATTCATGGGCCATATCAACCTATTAGGGTACCATTTAAGGATGCCTCTTCTAGCATAAAATAAACATTGTCTTCCTCTATCTCCAGAATCATCTTCATCTCAAGGAACAGAGGTCTCTTTTTCCCTGGGAGCAAAGTGCTTCATATCACTTTGTCTCCCTCCGTTCAAAATTCTCCATTAAATCTCAATTATATCAGTTCACAGCTATAACTAGAGCTCTGCTTCGCCCTAAGCAGCATTCATATGTTACAGGGAAATGTAGTCCTTTCTCCATGACCTCACAAGAGTAGCCCAGCCTAAATGAGGAAACTCGTCAATCCTTTCTCCCACTTCGGACCTTTACTCTCTCTCTTCACTGACTTCCATCTGAAGGACTGTGTCTCCATTGTTCACTCTCCCTTTCCTCTCGCTCAGAGAAGGATCAGTGCTCCGCAAGTTTCATCTGTGCAAGGAAAGAGTTGACGTCTCTCCCAGGTCTACAGAGGGGTGCGATGGTTCTTCCCGGCCAAAGGTGACCCAAGGCGGTAGGGTCAGGCCTGGGCTGGGCCAGAGTCTCCAGGTTCTGGCTGTGGCAGGGCCGCCTGCCCGGCTGCGGTTCTGCCTTTGGTCTCAGCTGCAGGATCTCTCAAGCACTTGGGCTTTCCTCCCCCATTTCCCTTCTCTGCCCAGGAGTCACCGGAGGGGGAGGTAGGCTCGGCCCCCACAGCTTAGTTGGCAGGATGTTTTACAGCTGCTGGAAACCTGATTGGGCCAGCGGCATATTCTCCTCCTCTCCCCCGGGCTGTGAGTCACTGGTCCCGGCAGGCTTCCCGGGAAAAGCCTGGCCCAGGCAGGGGCCAGTCAGCCGGGAGCCGGGAGCCGGGAGCTGGGGCCAGCTTGCCTCTTCCAAGGCAGATAGGAAAAGGGAAATTTCCCGGGATCATCTGACATTTAACCCTGTATGTGTTTGCAGAGACGTATCACCTTTTTAATTGGTCGATCAAGCTTTCCACTTCAAAGCCAGTCATTAATTGTTTTTTGCTATAACTTCCCGAAAAATCACTTCCTTGCCAAACCACCATAGTGAGGAAACACTGGAAAATGTTGCCCAGAGAGGTAGTGAATGCTTCACCTCTGGAAACATTCATGGTCAATTTGGATGGGGCTCGGAACAGACGAGCAGTTAAAGGAACAGGAACAGACTATGTTAAAGTCTCCTGCTCTTTGCAGCCAGGTTGGACTGTATGATTTTTAAATGTCCCTTCCAACCCAAATGTTTTGATGATTCTGCTGTTTTAACAAACCATTTAAAAGCTAAGCAAAACTGGCAATCAAGACACTTCAGTGTCAGAGACAGCGTATTAAAAAGTACTGTGGCTGGTAACAAAATTTATTATAAGATAGGGAAGGGTGAGTGAAAGTGATAGGAGTGACAAATCTAAGGAAATGTGTCAGCACAGATAAAATTACCTTGTTGTTATACAGTAGGAGATTTAGCTGCGATCTGTAGAGAGGAAGTTTATATAAGCATAGTTCCTTCTCAGGACACGACTCAAGAAGGAAGTATGACAGATTGCTAGGGGCTATGCTATCAAAGGCTTTTAACAAAAAATAACTTGAACAATATAAAGTTATTCTACCACATTTAAGCCAGTCAGCCTGAAAGACAGGCATGATGATTGAGTAGTTTTTCAAGGCAGCATGCTGTATTCTGTCCTAGATATAAAAATGCTATACAGCTTTCAACAGTCACCTCTGGCAGGATGTTGCAATAGTCAAGCATTTCAGTTACACACACGCATGTTTTTTTCCCACAAAATCATCAAGACATAAAGCTAAGAATTTTGTGAATGAAAAAAATCCCTTTCAAGCATTTGGATATATAAAATTTCCCATCACGGTTGACAATGATTATGTTAGAAGATATGTATTGTTTTTGAAAAGCCTGGATAACTGAAATCAAAACATTTAATACAGTTACAGAATCACAGAATAACAGAATGAACAAGGTTTGAAGAAACCTTTGAGATTACTGAGTCCAGCCAATGACTAACACTAGCTTGTCCACTAGACCATGGTACTAAGTGCCATGTCTAGTCTTTTCTTAAATACCTCCAGGGACAGTGACTCCACCACCTCTCTGGGCAGCCCATTCCAATGTCCAATCACTGTTTCTGTGAAGAAACAGTGAAGAACCCCCTTTTTATTAGGGCTGTTTTTAAGGTCTTTGTAATATTTTATTTTTATGTACATAAGTGGAGATCCAATTAAAAAAATAAGACTAAAATTTAACATATTCAATTAAAAATGAACATATTTAATATTAATTTTTAGACTTTTATGTCTTTTCATAAAGAATCGTGAAGCTGTCATATTTTCATCATGACTGTGAATGGGGAAATATTTTTCTGTTTCAAACTTTAACAGATTTGAAAAACAGTTTTAAAATATACTTAATTTATGCCAGACTGGACATCAAGAGTTTTAGCCAGACACCTTTTTTCCTACATTTTTTCCATGTCCACAAAGGATTAGTTGTCAGTAACTGAAGTATGGATAACTGATTTTTTTTCCAACTTCTGACATATCCATCTAATGACTTAATGCAAACATACTTGCATAGCTGAGAACTAATATAAAGGTTTTATGAGAAAGGAAGATTGAAAGTCCTCCAAATCTGGTAGCAAACTTTTTTTTTCCTTACTGAGCAGAAAATAATTAAGTTGAATAGAAGGCAGATCCATTTGTATTTTGCAATTATGGTTTGAGGAAGAACCTGCTTTCAGGTTGTTGTAGAAGAGATAAGGTCTCCCCTGGGACTCATTTTCTCCATGCTGAACAACCCCAGATGCCTCAGTTGCTCCTCATTTGACTCACTCTCCAGACCCTTCACTGGCTCTGCTGCCCTTCTCTGGACACACTCCAATGCCTCAATGTCCCTCTTGCTGTGAGGGGCCCAGAAATGAGCACAGGATTAGAGGTGTGCCCTCACCAGTGCTGAGAACAGGGGCACAATCACTGCCCTGGTGCTGCTGGCCACACCATTGCTGGTACAGGCCAGGATGCCCTTGGCACGTTCTGACTCATGTTCAGCTGCTGTCAAGCAGCTCCCCCAGCTCCTTTTCCCTCAGGCAGCAGAAACCATAGTATGAAACAAGGGAGTAAAGGCTACAGTCATTAAAACATTTTTTTAAAAACTATTCTTTAACTTTTAAGAAATTGTTTTGGAAGTCATAAATTAAGGATCCTGCCTAACATTTTCAGTGTTTCAACTGCTGTGATGTCTCTTGCAAAATAATAATTAGGATGTACTGCACATGAATTATTAGGTCTTCAGAAATTTGGAGGAATCTGCAAATCCCCAAGTGCTAAAGCTGTTTAAGTAGGTGTTTTATTCTGAGGTTTCAGAGGAGTTATGCCTTTGGGGATTTCTTACTACTCACCATTTTTGGACATACACAAAGTTTAGTGCTTCTGCTTTGTTTCTTCATAAGTGCTTATGTCAAGATATTCCACTTCCTTTTCATGTTTTAAATCACAGCAGAGATAAATGGAGATAATGGCACAAAGCCATAGTTGTGCATGAAATAAATGATTGTTATTTCTAGTTGGCTTTCTTATTAATTTATCCACATAAAATAGCCATCTGGTTTATATCTCTTGCATTAAGGCTATAGAAATGTAGCAGAAAATAAAACTTTGCATTTCAGCTGGTTCTCAGGGATCAGAGGGGCTGTATGAAGCTGGGCTTAGTTGATTATAGCCAGTCTAGCAGTGTAAGTCTGCTGGAGTTCAGTCAGAGCTTTCACAACCACAGATTCACAAATGCCTTATTTTGTCACTATAGGTGTGGTTGTATACAATAAGAACTCATGCAATTTCTGATCCACAAGTACTGCAGTTTGCCCATCTGATGCCATAGGTCTGTCCAAGTTCAGTGAGAACTTACAGAATCCAAGTTCACAAAGTTTATTATTCACAAAGTTCCAAGTTCTGTTGCAGTTTATTGATGCAACAAAATGGCAGATCGAGGATTGCTGGTGATAAATGCACTGACTACAGAGAATTATGTTTTAAATCAAAATACAGTAACAGATCTATTAGCACTATACACACACACACACATATATATTTATATATGTAACAAGTATTCCTGTGTGTGTTCCAATGCAGTTGGAGGAACAAAGCTCACCTAAAGGTGTCCCTTTAGGAGAGAGAGAGAGATGGAGTCCATAGATATATACCGAGCCAGCAGAGATATTAGTTTTCCCTTCTCTGTTTTTTTACCCTGAACTCTTTCTTTTATATTATAATTTTGGCACTTCTCAAAGGGATGGAACAATCACATGATATAGGCGGGGTTTTGGTGACTGACATACATGTAAGGCATGTTCTAATTTCTCTTCGTTTGCATTCTTAGGAGTGTGAAAGTTAATATATACATAGGGCTTAATAGTCTTCGGCACTTGCTTATTTACTTTCAGTCAGAATTTTTAGTTCATACAAAGGTAAAACAAACACACTGGACCTACTCTACCTGCTGAGGCAGCAGTAAAGGCTGTTTGACTTTCTCCAGAGTGTTTTTGTGAGCATTCTTATCTCGTTGAAGAAGCAGATTTACAAGTCTTGTGCCCAGTGAGGGACAGTGAGGCTGACAGCTGGTACAGACATGTGGGTGCTCTTCTGTGCCTCACTGGGAGGCTTTGAGACCTCCTCCTCACCCCAGACACCCTTCCAACATTAGGCCTGGTCTGAGCCTACTGTGAGATCATCAAGGGGCCCAGCTCATGTTTTTCTCAAGAAGGCTCATCAGTTCTTCACCGACTTAAAACAATTCCATAGCAGTTCTGACAATTTACCATAAAATCAGAGAAAACATATTATTTAGACTTGAAAAATGTGCTGATTTGTCCTTCACTTCCCTTCAAAATTCCCTCTGAAGTCAGTTTATTTAACCAGAATTTGATTCCATTCTTTAGGCTTTGCAAATACTCTATTGTTGTTGGGCAATACTATGCCAGCTGATGAGGAAATACATATACTACACACAATTTTTGCATTGAAGTGAAGGATTATAAGTGATGACTGAAAACCTATTTTCCTTTCAGTGTTTTGCCATTTGACAGGTTTGCAGCTGTGTGTACTTGTTTGAATTACTTCTGCATTACTATAAGCATCTCAGTCTTTTAAGTGGGGAATGCATCTAATGGTCTGGAAAATTATTTCAGTGTTGCTCAAAAGCTGTATGTGACACTTTAGTGTATGGTGCAGTAAACTCTTGTCAGTTAACACAGCCATGAAGGGGGTGAAATATAGTTACAGATAGTGCACTGTAAAATATGATATAAAAGTAGCTTTCTCTGTCATTAAGTAACTTTTTAAAAGAAGGTATTACTATCCAATGATAGTATGCTTATATATATATATTTAGCAAGATATTTATCTTAAACTTGGGCTCTGCTTATAATGATCTTTCTGAATCTCTTTTTAAATAAAAATGAAAATAAATAAGTAAACAACCCCACAAAATATATTTATAGTCAGTGATGTGTATTTTAACCCATCTGTATCTCACTGAATTTCAGTTTCAAGAAAAATAGAACAAGAAATGATGAACCTGTGCTGTAACAAGACAGGTTAAGGCTAGTCATTAGTAAAAATTATAATCAGATTTTTAAAGCATTAGAATGCATTGCCTGTTAAGAAATGACAATTTTCTTAAAAGATGTCTTTAAAACATGTTAGATCAACATGTGCCAGTAAGGGTTCAAACACAGTTGATCCATCCTTTGGAGCAGAAGTTCTGTTTCTCTGTAATTCTTTTACTTTATACTCGGGAAGTAAGATTTAGTGCTTTAAACTGATATTCTGGTAGATTGTATTCATGTAGAAATTAAAGAATAATTCAGGCAAGTAAATAAGTTGGAGAGGGGATGTTAGAGACTATAATAATTTTACTGCTTCCAGAGTGATTTTCATAATATATATGAATATATATATATTCATAATATACTTATTTTTCATCTCATAGAAAAAGTAGAACAAATTTTTTGGGGGTTTACTTTCTAGGGAAATGTAACTATTTCATTAAAAATGTGAAATTCTGGGTTTTTTTCCTAAGTCTCTACTAAATCAGATGAAAATCAGCCAAGAGCTATTGAGGAGACTAATGAGTATTCTCTCAAAATGCAAGAATTAGCCTAGCCTGGAAAGAAAATATTTGCTCATGAGCTAAATGAATGGGTTGAACAGATTGCTGGGAAAAATAGGTAAAGAACAAAACATGGATATACTAGGAGACAGTAGACAAAGATCTCACTCAGTGGAGGAAGGAGTCTTCTTTTTCTGTCTGATGCTTTCAGAAGTATATATTCATCTGTATTAGACACCTACGTGTACAAACTGCAGTTGCTCTGTGCATTGTCAGTTAGTTCCTTACTTTTAGGATGCACCGAACCATGGAGCATCTAAAGACTCAATTTACGGTGAAAGATCTCTTTACTCCCTGGGTGCAGGACACTGCTGCTTATCATCTGTTACCTCAATAGTAAATCTAAACTTGGATATATTTCACTGGGACATCAGCTAATTATATTTGTTATGTATGGGGAAAATGCACAGAATTCTTAAAGCCAGTCAGAATAAAGTTTTGGACAGGTTATACAGAACATATCTTGAAAAAAAAAAACAGGAAATTGGTTCTCTTTTTTTGTCTAAGTTTTTAGTATCATTTTACACCATTGTTAACAGTGTAAGATTCTAATTTACGTAAATTTGAACATTAGAGGCTAGATTGTCACATGAAGTGTATCCTTTTCATAACCTTTGTTTCCCCAGTTCAGAAAGATGGAGGAAATAACTGAGCATTACACAGGTACATACATGCACATATACAGCATGAAGGGAGCATGAAATATCCTTCTTTTCTTTCCCTCTTCCTTTTTTATTTGAGTCCTTGTTGGATAAGTTATTGACAGCTCTTGCATTTCTATGCTATAGCCAATATTCTTTTTGATCATAAAAGCTTATTGTATTAAACTCTATTTATTGTCCATAAACAGAAGTTGGAACATCACCATGCTGCAAACCAAGATAGGGAGCTACAAAAAAAAAAAAAAAAAAAAACAAACAAGAAGAAAAAGGGGTCCTTTTAACAGTACAGAAATACTCACGTTTGATGATGTAGTGCAGTGTTTAAATAACCTTAATAAGAGTTCTTATGTTAAAAAAAAAAAAAACTATAGTAAAGTGTTTAGAATATTTCAGGTTTCTTGAAATGTGGTGTGTTCCTGAACAAGCTCATTTCAAGTGACACTTGAGAATTGTTCAGTGTAAAGCTGAAGGACACTGTAATGTGGTGGAAATTCATAGGCATTTTTATAAGCACTTTTAGAACATCTGACACCATAATTTGGTTTGTATTGCTCATCAAAATATCTGTGTAATATATTGATATATTTCTTTATTTTCCATTTTCCACCACTAAAAAGAGACCATATTTCCTCCAGAGAAAGTGTAATCTTTCTTTTAAGTGTAACCTTAATAGTGAGGCACAAATACAAAACAGCATTTTGTAGATTTCAGACTTCATAATTGCAGGGCTGGCAGTTAAAAAAAACCCAAACACCTTTTGAAGTAAGAAAACTTAAGAAAAGGTTAAGTTCTTCATGTATTTTATCAGTGTTGGCTCAATATGTCCATTTGAATATAGTGTTCACTAAATTCAATAAATAGATACCTAATTATCAAGATGTCCTTTGTGCCATTATAAAATATGAATTTATTTCATAAATCCCTCATGTGACAAGCCAATCTTTTTAGTCGCCTTTATAATAACAAGAGTCTTAAAAAAAAATCCATTTTGACAGATGTATGAGAATTTATAGTGTTTATGCAGGACTGTCATACACAGACATGTCTTCAGCCCTTTGCTAGAAATAGCTTTCAAAAATGTATCTAAAAACACTTATGTGGAATCAAGATGGCTTCAAAAAAGATTCCCTATGTGCTGGAGTTGTAAAACTCAAATAAATAGTGAATACTTGTAAAATGTACAGAGCTGCAACCATAAACAGTGCAAGGGAAGATATTGCGCATCCATGGACACTAAAGTGCAGCATTTTTCCTGAAATCAAAATGGAATGGTAATCTATGTTTGAATTACATTCATACATTATGCAGCAGTCATCCCTGAGCACCACCTTTCTTAAACTTGAAAATACGAATTGTCTGTTGCTGTGGGTCAAAGGGGCTGATCTGGAGCCAGCTGGGCTGGGCTGCTTTCTATCCCTAAATATTCGCTATGCTTCATGGTATGTCTTGCACACAAAAATTGGAAGGAGCTCTGGGTAAGAAGTGTGTGCCCAAGTAGCCAGTTCATTTACTGGTCTGTGAAGCACTGAGTTTGTCATGGACATGCATTCATCTCCTGCCACTTGGGAGTTCCTGGTTTTGATTCTCACCTGGCACCCATAGAGGAGGTGAACTGACTGACAAATAAAAGACCAACATTGGACTGTTGGAACTTTCATCTTAAATGTTCTGCCTTTTGGTCAATATCACTTAGGCAGTCATAAATTTTATATAGTTAATAAGCAGTAGAACTATTCAGTACATAATAAATTATCAAACCCCTCTCTCTCCCTATTCTAATCACTGTCCCCTGCTTTACATCAAAAGACTGAATCCTTTTTATTCTTCTGCAAATCAGTTTTATAGATACAAGAAACTAAGGATGAAGGAAATGGTTTGAAATTTCATTGTCCAGGGTTAGGGCTGATTTCTCAGAGACAAGTGGGCACACCTAATCACAGGCTGCATTTTTAAGTGACCTTTTTAAGGCATTTACAGTTAAAAATTGCACCTATTATCTCTGTTATCTTGCAATTGTGTAAAGAAAATTATCTTGCTAGGGCTTTAATTTTTTTGAGAATTAGAACAAAAATAGAAGATTTATTGTTCTGAGATAACTTTTACAAACCTCAAATAATTTGTTCTTAAAAAAGAGATTTTGTTACAAGCAGACCGATATAGTCAGGTCTTTTCCAAACTATCCAGATATAGGGCATTAAATTATCTTGATCCTGAGGATACATAAGTCATTTTCCTTTGACAAATGAAATCTTTAAAAAGGAGTGCTAAAAGTCTGTTCTTCAGTATTTCTGTAAATGACTTCTATAACACATTTCACAAGACTCTTAAATGATACTGTATTACTGTTACGGATCACCGTGTGAAAGTTTTGTGCATGTCAAAATATAATTTTAAGGTTTATTAAAATCAAAATGCAACTTTTTAAGAATGTCTTTAGAAGTATTTAAAATAATGTATTAGGACAGTATATTTTCTGAGGTCAAGCTGTAGATTCTCCCATACACAGGAGAATGAATGTTTGTCACAAAAAAAAAAAAAGAATTTTACAAGTGTAAGAGCTTCTAATCAAAATTTAGAAGCTATTGTTGACACAAATGGGCAGCATCTACTCATTCTAAAGTGGCTACTGTGCACCATTTTCACTTCATGGAAATTATATATCGGAAGTTTTCTTACAGAAAAAGCAGAGCTACCTAAATACAGCAGAAAAATACCCATAGCATTTGTGCAAATGTGAAATTCCTTAAAATACTCATCCTTCATTTTAATTTTCAGTTTCCTGAGAGTTACCACAACTAATTTTTGCAAATAACTGTCCTAGATTCAAGAAACACATATTTTTTTGTAGTTATCTCTTGACTTAGATCTATTTAATTTTCAGTATTTGATTGAATTTACAATAGCTGAGTTTTAGAAAGTCAGAATTTTATTTCACATTCACACTGTTTTTTTTTACTTAAATCTTGTCTCATAGAATGCAGTTATAAATTTCTCCATGAGAATTTCATTGGTAGAAGTATACAACTCACAGAGCTTCTTTCTGTAATTGTTGCATGCTGTATATTGGAGCATTACTGTGACCCTGTACCAGATAACAGGCTTCACTTGCATACTGAACTTTCTCCAGTAAGACAAAGTGGTAAAAGATTCTGGAGAGTCTAAAATGTAAGATGGGAAGTAAAGGAAGAGAGATTTTCATTTAACTGCCTGTTCCTTAGAGGAAGCAAATGGCTCAAGTAGGTATGCTGTCTGTGTATCCCGTTCTTGACCTCAAAACATTGATTCAAATATATATTTTGTTCTTCACCTGTTTATTAACATTTTAGTATAAGCAAAATGTAATTACTATCCAGATTCTCAGGAGCTGTAACAGCAACCTTGCTCATATGAGACACTTTTCTCTGAGACAGAGCTTCCATCACCAGTAACACCTGTGGAGAGAAAATCTTACCAGCTAGATTACTGGATTGACAACTTAATCCTAATCGTACTAAGAAGCTTTTTGCCTAAAAATAACAGATAAGATTATTTACTGGTGTCAGTCAGCATAACTTCATTACCTTGGTATGAAGTATCTGGATTTATACTGCATCATGATTGACAGTGTGAGGTTCTGCTCACCTCATCAGGTATGTATTTGAAGAAAGTCTTAAGGAGGATGGACAAGAAAAGTATTTAACAGTTCCAGACATGGCAGGTGATAATAGTTGCAACATCTGCACTACAAAACCTCCTGTCCACTATGTTTTGGGACCCCCCATTCATCCTGGTACCATGGATTTTTATGTTTTTTTCTAGTACATGAGATAATTCTCTTTTAATTACATATCAGATATGTAGATACATGTAATTTTCTTTAGGTATGCTGCTTCACGTTACTTCAGGTCATTCTAGAGATTTAGTGAATGAAACAACACATTCAGGGAAATGCTTGTTATAGTAGATTAAATTTAGAGGATGAACACAGACATATATAAAGAAAACACTGGGTAAAAATTTTTCTACTTTTCATTCAATTAAGCAATAATACTGAAAAGAATGAAAACTTGTATACTGCTCTGAATCCCTGTTTCATTTTGTCATTACAATTAGAAAGGGGGTATTTTTATATAGCCTGATGTGGTGTTCAAGAACAATTAGACCAAGAATAATAATTTAGCCTGACAGTAGGTGGTTAAACAAAGTGAGTGACTGGATCTTAAATAAACAGACTTCTTCCTTCTGAACTTTAAAAAACAATCTTACTCCTCCTAAATGTTAGTAGAGTAGGGAATATTTTTTTATTATTTTTCATTTATATTTAAAATCTGCAGTAACAGTATAATTTAAGGTCAGACATGTTAAGGAAGTTTACTTTGCTTTTTGCTATTGAAAGTTTATTTCCTAATGTTTGGTTTACAAGTACATTTTAATAAGTTTCAGTGAATCTTCCTGTCATTATTTAGAACATACACTTAGAGGAATCATAGACCTTTTGTACCAAGCTCTAAATCAAGGTAGGCCTATTATGTGCATTGTCCATCTGTAAATTTTTTAAATGAAATGGAGCAATTGAAAATAATTTTAGAAAATTTTATGTGCTTTTGAAAGGACACACTGAGGACATGGAGATCCACTCTTTTAAGTCATTCCAGGTCCTCAGAAGGCAAGGATTTGCACAAGATAGAACCCCAGCAAAGGGAAAAACAAAACTCTGACACTGCTATTGATCTGTTTTCTTGCACTTTGTTTATTAAGCTTATTCATGCCTGAGCAAGTAAGCTGAGTCTTAAGTTAGTTGGTTTTGTTCTTTTCTCATAGGGAAAATTATACCAGCCAGGTACAAAACAAAGCAAAACAAAGGCTGTTGCACTTTTGAGTAATTTTAAATGAGAATGGTAAGTAGGAAGAAGAAAAGGAAAGAATATTTCTTTTTCCTTTCCTTTTTTTTTTTTTTTAACAGAACCTAGCATGGAAGTTTGTAATATATGGTGCTTGAAATTATGGTACTTGTGCTTTGATTCATGATTCATTTGTATAACTTCCCTCACTCTGGGTGACAGTCATTACCTTTCCAGGATGAAGAACAAAATCTACACAGAGTTATTCCTAAGTCGGTCTTGCTCCAGTTAGAGTTTTTCAGAGTCAGAGCTAGAATTTTCAAATACGTAGTTTCTCTAAATTCAGAATCATTTCAAATGCAGACAATGCTTGTTTCAAGTAAAGATGTGTTCAATGGTAATAGGTACAGCAGAAGCTGAGCACTTTGTTGACTAATGTATTCACTCAAATTAGAAAGAGAAACAGCTGTATAAAATTCAGTTGTGTCATATTTTATGTTTTGTGTGACCTTATTGTGATTTTTTTTTAATTTATTGCAGTGAGAGTGTCTCTTTTCAACAAGTTACACCAGTAATTCAGTAATACAGTAATCATTTTCTTGATAGCAGTGTACTATAACAAATGAACAACAAAGACTGCTGTTTTCAGCCATCTCTAAGATTTATTATACTTCCAGGTAGAGATTTATCTTTTCTCTGACTAGATCTATCTGATTTCAGGTCAATAATTCCTGATTGAATTTCAGCAGAAGTTGATAGCTACCTATTATATCACCTAATACGCAAAGATTTTGTGGATATTGGGTCTAAGAAAGAAAATAACACTTGTGAACATGTGTCAGGTTCTTTATGATAAGATTCCTTTAAATTTTATTTATATATCACCATCATTTTTGCATCCATAAGAAAATTCTGAAAATTGTGGTTTACCTAAAGCTACCACAGACACATTTTCAGCATTACAAAATATCTCTTTGTTATCTGCCATGGTTCCTTAGTCAGCCATCTGCTTATCCAGAGTACAGTTCTTAGATATTTTTCTCTTATGCTTCAAACTTCTCAAAGTTTGAACTTATATTTTTATTGTATGAATAGATTAAGATTTTTATACAACTATGGAAGTTTCAAAGAATTTATATACTTTTTGGTCATTAATTTTGCTTTTCAAGAGAACATTATGATAATGCTTTTTTCCTAGAATTTTTCTTTCAAGGACCTCTAAGGAAACCAATTACTCATATTTTAAGGTGGTTGTATAATATACATATATACATATTTACACTCTGATACCCTAAATCTAGCACTAAAGCACTTCCCACATTTAAGAACTGTTTTTTTTATTAATGGTACTCTGCTGGTTATTGAATTTAATAGTTTTTCTTTAAAAAGGCATTAGCTTGCATGGCCACTGTCATAGGATGTTAACAGTTGTTTTCCTTGTAACCAGGCACCTGGGATAGATACAAAAAATGGTTCACATTTGCATATTGACACCAGTCTCAATTTATTTCATTCACACTTTGCAGATAAGCATATTGAAGTGCTCAATAAGGTTGCACCCTAAGTGACTTATAAAAGTTATATATTATACCATACTGCTGTAATGTCCTTAACACATTATGCAAGGGTCAGTGAAGCACTGCAGTTCAGTAGAATGCTCATGGGTGTGTAAGGAGTATCACAGGGAGAAAAGAACACAACCAATGTGTAAATGCTTGGTGTGTTGGCTAAGCCGGTTTTCTTACTAACAGATAATGTGAATTATATGTCTTGACCTTGTCAGTCAGCAGTCAGTTGTAATTAAATTATTCAGCAGATGAAATTTCATTGAAATTTCATCCAGATGTGGAATATTTTTAAGACTGTATGTTGAATTCAGGTTTTGTTTGTTTGTTTGTTTTTGTTTTTGTTTTCATTTTTGGTTTTATTTGTTTGTTGGGTCTGGGTGGGGTTTTATTTTGGTGGGCTTTTTGTTAGTTTTTTTGTTTTGGTTTTTTTTTGGGGGGGGGTTGCAGGTTTTTTTTTTGTTTTTTTGTTTCTTAGTGTTTTGTTTTTGGTTTTGGTTTTGGTTTTTTTTTGTTCTTTTTTTTGGTTTTTGTTTTTTTTTTTAATTAGCTGGACACTATTTTGAACCTATTAGAAAGGGAGGATTTATGCCTATAGTCATTGTCTCTCTTCTTGGCCTCTTATCAAAGTGATCTACTTTGAAAAGAAGACAAACTACTATTCAAAATAATGGGCAACTATGTTAGTTATCTCCAATTATTTAGATATATTGTTGTGTACTTATTAAAGGCAAAAAGTTTTATTTGCATGAAAGCAAATTAATTTACTAATAGTAGACGCGAAATATGACGTAAAGTCTGTGGCTCCATCTTTATTTTCTTTCATTATGAAGGAAGAAATCAGGAGCTTTGGATTATTACTGGAATATTAGCAGTTTTAACCTTCATCTGCATCTTACTTTGTCATTTTCATTCAAGCTATAGATTAAATATATGTTTGTGTAGCAGAGGGCATGTGACATTGCAAGAAGTGTTCAGTACTAGCAGTCTATTCTAAGAGAGTAGGATTTCCAAGCTTGCGAATATAAATAGTTTTCAGGTTGTTTTACACTCTTTCTTGTCAAATGTGATTTCCTTTGAGAGGACTCATGTACTTAATTCCCATCTGCTGTGTTCAGAGGTTACTGAATACATCCCCTTTTGACTTAATTGTTTTGTTCGTCATGTGTCATTAGGTTGTTCCTCCTCACAAAGGATTAAATACACCTATAAGAAGTTTATATCTGAAGAAATTACATTTAATGAGTAATTTAATCTCTTCCAGCATTCTTTACACTTGCCGCCACAGTGATATCATTTGCTTGGTTCTTCTGCTTGCATATCTGACAAGTAAACTGTTGTGGAGAATGTTTCAACATCTAAATGGCATTAAGATGTATGTCAGTCACATATATCTGTATCTAGGTAGGTTCCACAGCTATCTTGGCCTAACATTTCATTCCATTATACAACCAGCTGTCACTTGTTAACATCTTTGAGCAAACAATAATTCTGTTCCCCTCCCTTGGGGTGCAGATTCTTCTTTGCTCTTTAAATACATTTTAAATTGAATTCTTGAAAAATACATTTTCAATAGAGCAGTAGCATCATACTTCTTCAGGCTTTACCTGAGACACAAGCCTACTACATTAACAGGAACATATCAGAGTTTGACCACCGTGTTGGTCAAAAGTGGAGGATCTGCCCATTTATCCCTTTTGGCTTTTAGCCACGTTTCTTCAGAACTATAAAAATGCCAATAATTCAGGTTCCAATTCTGAAGAACTCATGACTCTGTGCAAAAGTACCAAAATGTCTTCTGTCAAAATTGAATTATTCAATCATGCAAAATTATGAAGAAAATTAATATATAGTGGCAGGTTGCCAAGACACATTCCAAGTCTGTCTTTAAGGTTTTCTTCTACTTCTTCATACTACATCTCCAAAAATTTTGTGTGGAAAAAATATGTGTTCAAAAATAGAAAAACAATTTTAGAAGAGGTCAAAACCACTCAGGTAGGAGATTTGCTTGAAAGAATGCATAACTATATTTTTATGTCTTAAAAAACATAAAGGAACTTATGTGCAATTTGGACTTCAAAAGAAAGCACATTTTCAGGACTTATAAATAGTTTCTGAGGAATTAACCCTTTTTTGAAGTCTTTACAGAATCTGCACATGAAAAAAAAAAAAAAAAAGGCAGAATTTCCACTTTTCTTCACCCTGAATTATTGACTCTTTTAGGAACAGAATTGTAAAAATAGGGGAACTATAATTGCTGTCCGGTCCCAAATCCAGGAAGAGTAGTGGATTGTCCCTGAATAAAATAGATAAGCAAGCTTGCAGCATCACAATGTGTGTCAGTTTTCTGAAAGGCAAAGAAAAACAACTTGCAATATTTCTTTGTTTTATGAAATGGCAATTTATGTCAAAAACATAATTGCCATGGCACATGCAATTCTAGTCAAATAAATTGCAATTAGTAGCAACAAAGCCAATATTAAATGTCTATGAACTGGCTACCTGAGAGGTAGGAAAAAAGTAATTGTCAAGACAGAATTGTTATGAAAGGAAGAGATTCCTCCAAGTCTCCACAGAGATCAGTACAAGACCAATTCTGTTCAACTTCTTTCTGTGTGGTTTCAAAGTAAACAAAAGACAACCACTGGCAAAAATTTTGGATTAATACTTCTATAATAGATATTCCTTTTAAATACAGCACTTGCATATTGCACACTAGAGTTTACTGTCCTCTTTCTGGAGGTGTCATGGCAGCAAATTTTTAATTTGATTGATTTGATTATCCCATTATGAAAACTGAGAGGTGCTGTGATTACATTTGTTATCCATGCAATTGCCACATAAATTGGTATGTTTTCCACTCAGTTAGTGAAAATTGTTTCAGATTGCTTAATTTAGGAGGCATTAGCAACATTTTTTTTCATTTTTAATTTCTGTCATTCATAAAGGTTTTAGAGAAGTCTATTTTTACTAATAGTTATTTAATTTTTTTTTTTTTTTTTATTCTGCTGGGGATATTCATTGTAGTACAATCAGTCTGGTCAATCCACCCCTTCTTTTAAAACTAAACATTCTAAAAATGAATGCTATTCTAGCCTATTACTTTAAAATGTTTACTATTTTCCTTTTAAAATAGTCCTATTTTTTCAGTACTTTTTATTTTTTAACAGTTGTCCTTTAAGGTTGAATTTGTGTATTTCATGTTGATGTTACTTTTCGTTAAGGGAGAATACACAGTCTTTCAGTACTATAGTCATCACCAGAGGAAAAAATTGATCACTAATTATCATTTCTATAGTGCTATGACCTTCATCCCTGAAGTGTGTAGGTATGTCCCCGTAAAGGAACAAAATGTTAGTTATACAAAGCAGATGTGAGTCAAAGGACTAGATTAAAAAACATGTTTGTTATAGAAGAGTTCAGAGTGTGGAGTAAGACCATAAGCTTTATATTGCAGATTTCTGTTTATGGTTATATCTTGAACTAAATCACAAATTCAAGTCAACATCTATTGAGAGTTCGAAATTCTAGCTTTATTTTGAAATTTCATGGAAAAAAAAGTGTTTGCTGACTTTTTCATTATCTGTCTTAAAATGGAAAAAATGTGTTTCTATTTCAAGGTAGAATAATATTAGAATTTGAAGTGTGTTTTAATATATACAATGTGTTCAGAATATTATTACAATAAAATAGGCTAAATTCATATCCTAGAAAAAGCAGGGATAAAAATAGTGCTTTTATTCCAGAAGAAAGAATAATATTAATGAAATTACCATCTGCAACACTTCAAATCACTCAGTAAATTGTAAACTCCCATATTTAGTTATCTATTAAATAGAAATTTAAAATTACATTTGAATCATAATTGTCTATAATCATGGCAAGACAGATATATAAGAAACTAGAATGTAGGGGACCAAATGTGACCTATTGGCCCCTCATCAAATCTCTAGTGACCAGGCTCATGTTCCAACAATAGAATGGAAATTTTCCAATCAAAAAAATACTTACTTCCCCATGACAAAATAGTTTGCCATTAAATTGGACTTGCGCGATTGTTTTCTTTTTGTTTTCCTCGCTGGATAGTAAACCCCTGAGCTCAAAATATTAAAATAGAGCTTTTTTATTGGGGGCAATTCAGACATCATTCTGGAGTAGGCTGTAAAATAAAGATGACTAAAATTCTGCAGTAGTTGCTGAATCTAAATGAGTTCTTATTTTGTGTAAGTAATAAGATAAATTCTTTCAAGCGTACCAGACTAATAGGTAAGTATATAGCAAAATACTTCAGTAAATGCATAGCTATGTACCTGAGTGTGGCAGATATTTTCTTATTATTTGTCTGCACTTGAACTAAAAATTCTTGATTTTTACAGTGTCAGTTACAGTATATCTTTCTCTTGTAGCTTTTCTTTTATGTAAGTTAAACAGTTCTTCATAGAATGCTAAAAAAGACAACATAACACATTGTCAGATGCTGCAGAGCATAGAAGTATCTTTAAGTTTGGTTTAAAAAAAAGGCATTGACTGCAATTCAGTAACAGGAATGGATTCAGAGAGCCTGAGAGGGAAGCAGAACTTGCCAAAAGTAAAGTTATTTTCAGGGCTTCCTCAAATCCAGTGGTGTTGGGGAAAAGGAAAGAAAAGGAGTAATCCATTTTAGTAATTATATCAATCTTTCCCCTCAGTGCTCTTTTTTCTCAGTTTTATTTGATACTTTGAGGATAAATACTGAACCATTATGAGGAAATTCCTTAATTGCAGAAGGTTGTGAAGAACTGTCAGTACAGAGAAGGAAGTTTATATGGTTATGGGCAAGAGCAAGAAAATCATGATTAAATTTAATAGCATTATAAAGAAAAATTACTTATAAGACATTGTTTAGTTAGTCCTATGAGTAGTTAGTTAGTCCTGTGAGTAGCTGGGGGTAGGACTTGATCCTTATTGGTCCTATTCACATTAAGAGATTCTATGGTTCTATAGTAATTCTGGTCTCATTAATTTGGAAATGTCACTGGAGAAAAATGCCATAAGTTTATTAGTCAATTACAGATCAATCATCAATGTCATGTATTCCATATAAAAAAATTTTAAAAAGTTGCAATTAAAAAGGTGGTATTCAAACCTTAATTGGAAAGTAAGTAGGTTTCTTATCACCCATGGTCAAGAAAGATAAATTCAAATTGGAAAGTGTACTTTCCAAATCTGTCAAAATTGTCACACATACACACACACACACACAAAAATTTAAAAATCTAGCAAATCTGGTGTGCTTTAGAGGAGAATAAACTTAGAAAATGTGTGTTTTGGGAAAGCCTTCCATGTGGGAAGAAAACACCTCTCATAATTTTAAGATGGGAATAGGTGTGACTATTTGTGAGGGCAGAGGTCCAAAACTGTGTGTTCTTCTCAGCTCAATTCCAATAGATTTACCCTTCCATATGTTGTATTTCATTTTTGACATAGCAGTCAAACTTCTGTAAAAATTCATTACTTAATACCAGAAACAGTATGGGGTGTACCTGTAATGACGTCTGCACCTAGAGCTTTTAATTTTCTTCTTTTCCTTTCCTACTAAAGATGGATAAATGCCAAAGGCATAGCTGAAAGCATTTAGTTAACAGGGTCACAGTGCTGCCTAAAAAGTATGAGACAAAATTAGGGCTGTATTTAAATTTAAAAAAACTGTGAAACTTTCTTTTTCTTCTTTTTTTTTTTTTTTTTTTTTTTTTTTTTTGGTAACTGTTTTAGTCAGGGAAATATCTTTCTTAAGATTAACTTCCTGTGTTCTTGTGGGGTGTATAGGAACCCCTGCCAAGCATACAGAAGATACTCAGGGGCAAATCCTACTTCAAAAGAAACTGCTGGAGCATTTACTAGTATCTTATAGAAAAGGCAACTAAGTTCTCCTTACACATTTGGGATGAATAGTGAAACTTCGGATTATGCATGATTTTAGTGCTTCACTGCCAGGGCAGTTGGTGGAGCTGCTAGTGACAAGGACAGAGTATTAGGTCCTCACAGTAATTACGTACCTGAGACTGATGATATGATTTCAGGATACATAAATGTATATGAAACACAGGAAAAAGAGGGAACTAAATCTCTCACCTTCTACCTTTAGCCCATCAAAACTTTAAAACTAGTTTTCTTATTCCAAACTTTGTTTATGCAAGGTTTTGAGATTAAGAATCTTCCCAGTTTCATTGTCTCAGTTTTCGGAGAAGAGGAATCTGCTGAGAGAGAAATGAAATGATTAGTCATCATTAGTCATCCACAAATCCTTATTAACTATCTACAAGTCTTGATTCAGTATCATATGCCTTGAAGCAAACAAAGTGGAAAGTAAGCCTAAATCAGGTCAATTTATGTTTGTTTAAATTAATTTTAAAATGCAGGTGACTAATACTAGGGAACATCATTTAGAATACATGTTCTATGTTACATTGGGTCTGTTACAATTTGAGATGGAAGGTTCTTTAAAAAAATCACATACGTTTTATGTGCATATGCATAAGCATGATACATTTGGTTTCAATGTTAAAAAAACTAAAACAATTCATTTGAAAAGTCAAATCAGGACATTCTCAGTTCTAGTACATGCCCATATTCCTATTTATCAGTAAAATGAGTTTGCATAATAGTAGTACCAGATTTTGTGAACCGTATTTATTTTGATGAAAATGCATATTAAATTATAGGAGTTCCTTTTATCTAAATGATTCTGTAAATTTTCTTTTCTAAATTTATAGTGTGTACAAGTTGTGCTTATTTTGAATATATCGTATTGTAGTTTCTGAAAAAAAGATCTGTTTCAAATGATATCATTTTAAGGAAAAAAGCACTGATGAACTAAACCAGACTGGTACACTACTTTTAACCAGTTGGTCCAAGTCTACACTTCTAATGGAAAATAACTCACAGTGCAAAACTGTGTTAAAATATGTCTAAAACTTCATGAATAGTTTAAAAAAATATTCTTTGTTCATAGATCATATTTTTGTTTGATTTGCTTTCAGAACAAAATGGAAAGAATGGTATAAGCTTCATATTCTATTTCATACGTAGTAATGGCTAAATGGTTTTATTGAAGAAATTCAAAGAAAGTAAATTTAAAATACAAGAAAAATAATGCTCTGGAAGATACTTTTTGCATCATCTGAAACTGTGGGAATCAAAATAGTTTGAGAATTGTGCTGTACATAAAACTCTCCGGAAGAGTAGAGCAGTAGAGTAGAAGAGTAGATCTACTTCTTAAGATTCTTTGCATTAGTTATTATTATATGATTAAAATTTACCCAGCAGCAACATCTGATGATGCTATGGTATATTTACTTACTGGTTATAGGAAGAGCTCACTTTCAAAATCCAATAGAAGTTAAGCTAAGGTCTTTAAAAATGTACTGTTAATAGATTTGGCATTTTACCTATATCTTTATTTATTTCTATGAAACTCACTCCAGCCAATTAATATCTTTTATGTACTGGTGTGCTCAGAACTGGACCCAGCACTGTTGACCACATTTGATGAACAGAGGGGAAGGATCCCCTCCCTCAGCCTTCCAGCAATGCATTTCATGATGCAGCCTGGGAAGATGTTGGTCTTTTTGCTGCAAGGACACATTGCTGGCTCACGTTCATTTTGAGGACCACACCAGATTATTTTCTGAAAAGCTACTTCCCAGCTAGTCTGTCCACAGCATGTACTGGTTCTCTACCACTGCACTTGACATTTCTTTTTACTGAATTCCATGATTTTTCTGATCAAAGAAATAAGCAGGGTTTAATTTATGGATATCATCATAGGTGAAAAATGTCTCGTAACTGAAGTTGTGCCCACAAATTTGTCTGCCCCTACTTTTATTTTAATCTTTGCTTCTACATGTATAGGTAAATAAATGTAAAAAAAAAATGTGATGATGATAGATTAAAAAATAATAGAACTTTAGGATCATTTAATTTTGGTTTTCTCTCTCTAATACAGTAATAACAAAAAAAATCTTATCTTTTACTTTAAAATTATTAATTAAGTGAAACATAAACAAAAATCTATATGATTGCCATGTATCAAAAACAAAAATACCTTTTTTTGAGATTGGTGAAATAGGAAAATCTAGCTTCTAGGTCATTTTAAGAGATACATGATATATTAATTAAGAAATTACCTTTTGTTAGAAAACATCTTGTGTCTTATTCCTTGGGGTAAGAGTTCCGATTCGTTAGTTTTTCTATTAAGTAGATATTTAAAGAGTTACATGAGAAAACACTGTTATTTTGACAATATAACTTTAGGTCAGAATGTTATAAGTTAGATTAGTTATTTAATAAGATAACAATTGATTTAATGAATATTGTTTCAATTTATTCATACGATCCAACAGGTTTATTGTTTAGCGGCATCTGGAGTTGTGTTTTTTATATGTGTATACATGACACAAACAACTGAAAACAACTTAGCTCCACCTTTCCTTTAGAGAGAGGCTATGCCCAGCCTCTGCTCTTGCTTGAACAAGCTAATCCTGATCTTCTGTTTGTTTGTTTTCTTTCCCTCACAGGAGTCATCAGGACTGCCTTGCACAACATGGACAGGGAAGCCAGAGAGCATTATTCCGTTGTCATTCAAGCCAAAGATATGGCTGGGCAGGTCGGAGGGCTGTCAGGGTCAACAACTGTAAATATCACACTCACAGATGTCAACGACAATCCACCCAGGTTTCCTCAGAGTATGTACAATTTCAACATATAACTGATTTGGAAATCACGTTGATTTTCAGTGATGAATCAGAAGCTATTAGAGAAATCCAGTTAGTAGTCAGATTCATGGGGGAAAGACAGCTTGGAAAGCATTTGGATTCAGCAATACTTTTTTAATTTTCCAGTATTTCCAGGTAAGGCACAGAGATGGCATAACTAAAATACTGAAACCAGTAAAAATTTCTTTCAGTCTAACCATTGAATAATATCGAGATAGGCTACACTGTTCTCATATGTGGGTGATTCTCCAGGCCTTGTTAAATGCATGTTTCAATAATTGTGCAATTTTGATCCCATGAGGGAATTATGATTTTCTTATGGTAGATAACACCAAAATGCTATTCATTAAAATATTTAATCCAGTATGCCTTTGGCTGCTTCCATATGCATCCATCAGTTTTTTTCTTCTGCTTTCTCTATACTCAACTAAACTTTTAAGATAAATTATTACATTTCAGATGGTCAAAATCTAAGATATTTCTCACTATTGTTGAGCAATGGTGGACTATTTATCATAATGGTGGTAACTATTTATCATAGTTAAGTGAATAGTTGATGTTGATTTCAAACAATATTATCACATGAATATATCAGGAATAAATACCAGAAGAGAATATCCTAATGGGACCACTAGTAGGACATTAATTTCTATTCAGCTCATTTGGTACACATTGATTTGACACAGTAGGTGGGCTCTTTGGGAGTTCTGAATTCAGTCAATAATTTATTTTAAAATCTTCTGGAACATGAATGCATTTTCTCTGCATATTGGCTCTAGGCCAGCAAAAAATATTGTAATCTGGACTCAAACATTGTATTAGCTGTTGTAGAACATAATGGGCTGGTACCTACAGGTACATCCACCAGGAAATACCTTAAGATGTTGAAATTAAAAGATTTATAAGTAGTAGTATAGATCACAAGTCTCCAAGTAAAAACAAAGCTCCCTGGCAATACACATTATATAAAATCTGGCTAAACAGTAAGTAGGCTTATTAAAAGTGTTGTAGAAATGAGTATCTTCTCTGTGCCTCACAAAGACTTGAAAACATAAAGCTTATGGAAAACACCCTTAAATAAAATATTTTTAGTTTTATGTTCCACAAATTTTTGATTGCATCCATTGTTGTATTTAATACTTTGTAAATATTAGAAAGGCAAAAGGTAAGGCTTATCTTCGAACAAGAGCTAATTAAAAAGAAAAAAACATCCTAAGTTTCCTGCAAATTTAACAGATGCAGGAATGGATCCCTACCTATCAGGTTTCAATAACTGGCCTCTTTTATTTTGAATGTAAGGGTCTAGATAACAAACTGTTTAGCAGGCAGAAATGTACATTGGCATATGCATTTATCTCTATGAATATTTTCTAAGAAATCAAAGAAATATAAAATATTCATGTTATAATTTATACATTTTAGGGGATTCTAATATCATTGAAAATGACAAAACATTTCACATTTAGTGAAAAAATTATTAAGGCAGAATACAATTGTATTTTAATATTTATTCTTTTTAACATAAAATGTTATTTCTAGTCTTCTGGAATACAAACATTTGCTTTCTTTCCTTACAGAAGTTTCCTATCCACAGTTGAGTGACATTATTTCTTTACTCCTTTTCAAGAACCATATTTTAAACCTCTTGCAAAAGATCAGTAGCTGCATGTTCGTAATAGAGAATGAAAATACAGTTGATCTAAAAAAGGTTGTTTTACCATCATGAACTATATACACGAATCATACACTAAAAAAAATAACTTTTGTCATTTTTCCTCTGTTTCCTTTGTGTGCCATGATTTTCAGTTAAATTTCTTTTCAATTTCCTTATTAGACGGAATGCTAAATGAGACTTACTGAGGCTTGTCACATTCAGAATTGAATTCAAGGGAAGTGCTAACCAAAACTGCCTATATCGAGTGTATAACCCTTGGGACAGTCTGAGCCTCAGCTAAACCACAGACTTTCTTTTGGTTAGTTTCCTTTTCTCCGTTACCATGCTTGTGAGTTTTGAATCTGATTCTAACTGTATGAGTACCTTACTTGAGAACGTGCTGGAAAGTACGTCTGATTGATGCTGTTACTATTTGTTTTATTTAAAAATATACTTTGGTGAAGGTATTTAAAAGATGGTACGTTTTCTGCCTTTAGATCAGTGTTCATTAAACATGCAAAGTGCTGTAAGATATACAGGATTTTTTCCCTTAAATAAATACTTTAAACCCCTACTTAAAACTTGGAAAGAAAGGTTGTAAATATATCTGCTTGAAAGGGTTTATTGTGTTTTTCTCTGCATTCATTCTAAATAGAGCTGACTTTCTTGCAAAGGAAATCCTAACAGAAGAGCAACAGTTTTACAGCATATTAAAAAAAACCCTTGGAGCAACAATATGAAACAGGAGTGCATAATTTTATCAGTCTAATTTCTTGTATACGAAACATAGCTGAAAAATTCTGGTTACAAAATAGTGGCATGTCTCAAAAGTAGAAAAGGGGTTGTGAATTCAGCAGGAGAATAGCCTGAAACCTCACATATTTTTTGGTTATCAATTACTTCTTGTGTGTTTTGTATAATACTGATTTCTTTTTCCTCATCATCATAAATTTCCTTTCTTCCAAGAGACAAGTAATAAATGAGCTATCTATTCAGTGTAAGCTGACAGACAGTGCTCTGCATGGGAAGATTTTTGCATCTCTCAGTTCTTGTTAGTTTTACCACTGATGGATCTGTGTGGTTGATGATTGAGGGCCCTAATTTCATAGTCATAAATTTATTTCATAGTGTGATAGAAGATATTCTGTCTTCTAATGGCACTGATACCAGCCTTGAGCTACACCAGAATATTCTGTATACTTTTCTTTCATTAATTCTCTCTGGTGTTGCTTAAGTTGAATAAGTTCTCTGTGTTTTGCTTTGTTTAGTGTGAAGAGATTCTGATAGCATCAAGATGATCACACTAGGCAGAGGCTTCTATTGATATGCTTTGTACATAAAGTGCTAATGATTACATTCTGGCCAGTGTGTAGAAGACCTATGGTTGCTGTATCTAGATGCTGATTTGCAGATTTTGGGTTTTGATACATCTAGCTCAATTCCTTAGGATAAAACAGAACCCATGATTTAAAACTTTTTATAAAGCTCAATTTTTGAGGCTTGATAGTTTCATGGCAATAGTAAACATAGCGTGAAATTATGGGTATACATAATTAGTTTGGCCTCTCTTTTTACAATATCCTTGTATGAAAAGTGCACAGCCATGTTTAAATAGGAATGTGATATGGAGATGCTCCTGTTAGTTCAGAAAAAATAAATGCATATCCCAGAAGCAGACATTAACCCTGTTCTGTGCTAGTAAGATATCCACTATCTGGCCTTGTTAATATAACTCATTAGCTAACTGAGTGTAAAAGTATCTGCTACTCATTCCCTTTTGAAACTCATATCCAGTGTGGTCCTTTCTGAATCCCCAGTTCCATGTAGTACAACCAGCTGTCATGATTTCCTGTCATGAACTGTCAGCACCCTCTCACTCCCCACTGCCATGTGCTGCAGCCTGTCCTGTCCTACCTGGTGGCTAGTCCAGGGCTGTCTGCTTTCCCTTTTACCGCTTCGTTCCTGCCAAATGTGATGAGGAAAGCAAAATTTTCTCTGATTGTTTTTTAGCAGGTCTTTTTCCTTTTTTCATCCAGTAATTGCTAAGAGGCATATAGAATCATAATGTGTTTAGGTATCTGTCCTGTTATATTTGCCTCATACTGGACAAGAGTTAAAACTTACTGGAGACTATTAAATTAAAAGGATTGCAGAAGTTTTGTGTTTTTAGGAAACTCAAATTTTAAGTAAAACAAGATAAGGACATGATAACTGGTTTCTCTTAAGATGGCTAATATCGATCAACAGTACCTTTTTAAATTAGATTTTTTGCATATCTAGTGTAATCCAGATCCTGTTCATTGTGCTATTTATGGGCTTGAGAACTGGGACCATATGAAGCTAATGTAGCTCAAGAAGTCCAAGTGCAACGTGTGCACCCGGGTCAGGGCAATCTCAGGCATGAATACAGGCTAGAAGAAGACCTCAGTGACAGTACCTTTGAGGAGAAGGACATGAAGGTTCTGGTGGGTGAAAGGTTGGACATGAACAGTCAATGTGCACTTACAGTCCAGAAAGCCAGCTGCAGTCCTGGGCTACATCCAAAGAGTTGCACCCCGCAGGTCAAGGGAGGTGATTGTCCTCTATCCT
This sequence comes from Cisticola juncidis, assembly GCA_013400215.1. Classification (NCBI taxonomy): domain Eukaryota; kingdom Metazoa; phylum Chordata; class Aves; order Passeriformes; family Cisticolidae; genus Cisticola; species Cisticola juncidis. The sequence continues at coordinate 337,821 of VXBR01003145.1, read as the reverse complement.
GCTCTTGGGAGGCCCCATGTGGGGTGCTTGTCCAGGTCTGGAATCCTCAGTACAAGAAAGATGTGGACCTTATAGAGTGAGTCCAGAGGAGGGCCATTGAAGGCAATCAGAGCTCTGGAACACCTCATTGATGAGGACAATCTGAAAGAGCCCAGGCTGTCAACCTAGGAAAGAGAAGGCTCTAGAGAGACCTCATTGCAGCCTTTCAGTACGTAAACAGGACTTATTAAAAACATGGAAAACAACTTTTTACAAGGGTAGATAATGATATCAGAAGGGGGGACATTTTTAAACAGAAAGAGGTTAGTTTAAGATAATTTAAGATAGTTTAAGAGATAAGTTTAGACTAGGTATCAGGAGGCACTGGCACAGGATGTCCATTGAAGCTTTGCATGTCCCATCCCTGGAAGTGTTCAAGGCCAGGCTGGATTGGGCTCTGAGCACCCTAGTGTAATGAAAAGTGTCCCTGTCCATGGCAGAGGAGTTAAAAGCAGATTGTCTTTAATGTGCCTTCCAAACCAAGCCATTCTATGAGCCTGTGATTCTACATGTTGATAAATCCAGCGATAAACCAATATTCAGGGAGTATTAGGAAGAATTTCAGTCCAGAAATTATTCTACTTTTAAAGGTTGCTTTTTTATTAGAATGTTTTTCATTACAATTAGACTAATACGTTTTCCTGATTTCATGCTCGTCACTTCCCATCTGTGTATCTATTACATTTTGATGCAGCTGCACAACATAATTCTGGTTCTGAAAAAGTGGTTCTGAAAAGTATCTTTCTTCTCACATATTCTTAAAGGTAGATATATGTTGAATTGATTGAGGTTTTAAAGTGCATGCTTAGCTTTCAAAGTGGATACCTAGTGAGTGACACTTCCTTTGTGAGTACAATTGGTGTTCAGTATACTGATTTTCTGCCTTTACAGAGAATTATCAAAAGGCCCCTGACTTTTTTTTTTTTTTTTTTTTTTTTTCTGAAAATGACTAGTATGTTACATCAGAAACAGAATGAGGGGCAGGTATCAAGTTTCTATTTCTGTCAATTTTCGAAAACTTCCTCCTGACTGTGACAGCCAGGAGCAAAGGCAGCAGGGGAAAGCTGCTATTGTGTGCTCATATTACCTGGTGAAGATGGTAGTTTTAAACAGAGATTGATTTCTAGGGATTGATCCTCTAGAAATATTTAGAATCACCACATCAGCAAGGCTGCTGCACAATGACAACAAGCTGTTTTAGGGAGTGATAGAAGAGATAAGCCCTGCTGATCTTAGTGACTTTCTAAAATTTCTCTTATACTGTATCTTTGTAATGTGCTAGAATCAGTCATTCATCTGTGGGATGCCTTGGACATATGTGGAACACATTACTTGAGATGTATTCATTGAGTTCAAAAGGAAGATACATGAAAGAAAAGTATATGTGCCTTTGAGTGTATGCTCCCATAGACTGGAAAATGTTATCTAAAGTGATTTTGTTAATTGTCTTCTTCCAACCCCCTTTTTTTTTTTTTTTTTTTTTTGAGAAGAATGGTATGTTCTGATATTTGCACAATATTGATTTTGAAGTTACCAAATTGTTCCATATCGCTGAAATCTGACATGAGTTATTTAATAGCATTTGATCACAGGAAATCTCATGATGTTCTGTTTCCTGAGTAGAATAAGTGTGATTTCTGTAATCAGTTTTTACTGTAAGATTTAATTAACTAATTATAATACTTTTCAAGCGTAATAAATATCTTATTGTAAAACTCTCCTTTAATGAAAATTCATGACAATAAAATTTGGTGACAGAATAGTTTATGGAATTCAAATATTACAAGAAGTTTGATGGGGGAAAAATACATTTATGTCAAAGAATAAATACTGGTAATCAATATGTGACCTACATACTGAGTTTTAGCACCACCTAGGTACATCAACTTTACTCATAACAGTACCATGGAGTCTTATTTAATTTTATTGAATACTGTCCATAAGGATTTTTGTGTACCAAATCCATTATGAATTACTTATATCATGCATATCAAAGTAACTTCAAAAAATTCTACACAAAAAAAAAAAAAAACAGTGCAGGGTTTTGTTTATTTATTTGTTTGTTTTTCTGTAGGTTTCTGGATAAGACTGTAATGGTTTGGGGTATGAGGGAATGTTGCTTGTTTTTCTGTTAGAGTGGAGAATTTTGAGCAGGGCAACTCCATTTTGAGAAGTGTTGTTTGGAAAGCCCTAATTTTCATGTCCTTTATGAAGTTAAATCCCAGTGTGATCGCAATCCTAGCTGTACTAGTGCCAGGGAAAAGCAAGCATACAAACAACAAAACAAACACAGTTGAAATGGAATTTAACCCTTTTACAGATGTTGCTATTATCCTCTGCTTTACCCAAACTGCCTGATGCAGCCATGGTCCTGCTTTAAATGGCATAAATTCTGCTGATCAGAGCACAGCCTCTAGAGACTGCTACAGATTACACCCAACAATTAAGTTCCTCATTAGTGATTATTATGGAATGCGTATGTTGCTTTTCCCGTGCTATTTGCATAGAAAATATGTGTTTGGGGATTCAATACCTACAGGAAAGTAGTGACTCAGTAAATACAGGAGAAACCCCGTTTTCTTTATGTTTCTGCTTTTATGATATATAATGATACAATGATATGATATATAATGATCATATTTTTATGATATAAAATATACCTATGAGTGGTATAAACATCAAAATTTTTACGAGAAGCCACAACTTATGTCTGCAAGATCAAATGTGTAGTATTCTGAGGTCAGAAAGTTTTCAAGAACTTTTAGTTATCATTTCTAAAGGCAAAGTGTCATGGAACATAAACTCATCAAGGATTAAAATCTTAATCTCAATCATAATTCCTGTTTTACACTTTAAAAAGCAGGGGAATTGGGGTGTACAAGTCTTGTTTCAGTCAGAGGAGTCTCTTGTATCAAAGAAGAATGCTGGGTTGTTTTTTTTCTTAATTGACCCAAGGTTTCTATATTCTTCAAAATTCCAAGACAAGCAAAAGTTTGAAAGGTTTGAATTTTGAGGTTTTTTTGATTGTCATGTTTGCAAATAAGTAGTAACTTCACTTATAATCCAAGTACATTTAGAAAGTGCAGTAGCATTGGGGTTTTTGACCAGGAAGAAGAGTAAGCCAAACACACCTCTTAAAAATTTCTTAGTTTAGTTTTTATGAAAGAGATGTTGGCATAAAAAAAGAATATTTAGATCAAAATTAGTAAATATAAAATTGACCGAACTTCTGCAATCATAAAAGTTTCTGTACTCATAATGATGATGGATTAAAATTGGATTTATTATATTAAAAATAAGTATAGTAAAGGAACATGTGACATATGTCCAAGACATACTGTGACAAATAGCCTTCTAAAAAGACTGCAGTCTCAAAAGAGAAATCCAGCGTAATCTATTACATGTAATGAAAATAAGCAGCTCTGTGAATGAAGAATAACTTTCTCAAAGAAAGTCACCAAGAAAGATTGAGCACAGAATACAGCTGAAGCTCCACTATAGTTTTATCAAAGATGGCAGACAGTAAAACATGAGATACACCTTCGTAAATGACAGGATCATAGGTTCACATGAGACTTGAAAAAGTAATCTTACCCAAAGCCCAGCTTAAAGCAGGTTCAGTTAGATCAAGTTACTAAGAGTCTTGTCTAGTAAAGCCTTGAAACATCATTTTCAGGTCCCTTTCTGCAAAACTCCAGTATAATAAACTGCCCTCCAGTATAATAAATACTTCTTCCCAAGCTGGTATTCCGTATTATGTCTCTTCTCCATCCCATTGTTAAATATGGTAATGTCTGCTGTTTGAGAAGACATTGTAACCTATAAAAGTAAGTCAAAATTGTCAACAGGGAAGAATAGATTAATAAATAACAGGGAAGAATAGATTAATAAATACATCAATTTCAATAATATGCTCTATTGATTTTCATTAAAAACTGTTGCACTTGTTTTTGAAAGGTTCAAACAGAGAAATTACTCTTCTGAGAGTAAGACACATCATTGGAGGTTGCCTGTAGGCTAACTGAAATGAAAGTATATTGTTCTAAAGAAAAATAAATTATTTCTGTACTATAATGACAGGTAATCCATAAAAGTTTATTGAAAGATGAAGATCATATACATGAATTTGGAAAATGTTTCAATTAGCATAGATTAAAGTCCTACAAAGTGACATCCTATACAGTACATTACCTGGAAAAGAGTATTAATTTCCTTATATCACGAGCAAAGGGAATGCATGTGAATGAATGTGATAAAAGCTGAGAACTGAATCAGCTAAGATTCAGGCCAGCTCCTCTAGAAAAAATTAGACCATCTCCAAAAGATTTCTGCTTCACAACAGCTCCTGTAAGTCTGCAATGCTGGAAGCATACAAATAATCTGTTCAACATGGTCAAATTTGGTGGAAAAGTTTTGCTATAAACTGATAATAGCTGATCCTTGGGGCTCCTATCTTCCCAGTCAATTGTTTTAGAGGGTTGAGACAGACTCAATAGTTTGAATACAGAACTGTAAATTCACAGTATACACATCCCATATTTTACAGTTCTATCAAACTTTCTTTATCCGATGCCCAAGGAAACATTCAGAGTCATACTCACAGGTTATGCTGAGTTTAAAGGCACCCAGCTGAGTCATTAAGTCCCAATGGTGAACACCCAAGGAGTCAGAGCATGTAGCTGAGGGCATTGTCCAAATCCATCTTGGATTCAGATAAGCTTGGTGCTGTGACCTGCTCTCTGGGAAGTCTGTTCCAGTGCTCAATTGATCCTTTTGTCAGTTCTTCTTACTAGTAATTAAGTTTACAATGATTTAGTTTTTCACATTTCCAGTTTCACCACTAGCCTAAAAAATGTCTTTAATATAGTTTAACCTTCATGTTGCTGAACTTTATCTTCTCATGTGTTTGGGTTTCTTAGATAGTATTTTTTGTATTTATTTATTTGGCTCATGTCTGTATGAGATATTGTCAGGCTGTCTCTGTGAAGCAGTGGTTAAATACCTGTTGGAAGACATTTCTGACCTTATAATCTAAGAAAGTTCAACAACTTTCTTTTATCTACATATTTTTAACATTTCAGTTCTACAAAAGCTGACATAATTCATGAGTCATTTCAAATATTTGTTTTGCTCGAAGTTTTAGTATTTCAGAGTCTTTGAAGCAGGTAGAAGTAAAAAATTTTCTGAAACAGATGGCTAACACTTGGGGTGTGATTATAAAGTGGAGCATAGTGTCAAGTAGATATATTTGAACAAGCTCAACTATTTGAAAGTCTCCAATTAGATCACTCTATCATATGAGTTACAGCACGTCCAGTTGGTGAAGTGGCTTGATTATGTAACATATTCTTAATGGCCTTAATTTTTTCCATTTTGGAAGAGGAAAAGTGTCAAAAAAATGTATTTTGTATTTATTTTAACATCAAGTAAGCTTTGAAATTAATCTCATCACATTACTATAATTTTATGTATAAAATTAAGAAACCAGCAATTAAAAAGTGTTAGTTGACATCATCAAAGCATAAAATATTGCAGGGCATTTATTTGGAAGTTTGTGTAGGTGGCTTTTCAATGCATATCAAAGAATTGCCTCAAAGGATTAACTACTAGTTTTAATTGAATTAAGTAATTGTCCTGCTACATCAGTGTTGGTATTTTATTTTTTACACATTAAGTTGTAATTTTTCTCTTGCTCTGCTGGAAATTTCTTATTTTCCTTAAGATTTTCAAAATGAATAATAACTAATTTTTTTGTTTTTCTATGAAACCTCTCTTTTCCTTTACACTAACCAAGATTAGTGCACTTGTCCATCCTTATCACACCGCTGGTTGTTCGCTAGTACTATGGGCTAGTATGAAAAAAAAAAAAAAAAATCCAAAACAGCAAATAGATTTAGGAACTGTTGTCCAAGGAATTAGATAAAGTTTTAATTAACTCTTCTGTTTTCTAGTAGGTGTCTGTAAAGGCAGCTGTATTTTAGTGATGATATCTATTCTCTTTTCAATTGCAGCTTCTGTTGGTTGATAATTTTTTCAATCCGTCCAGCCAATAGCAGGTTTCTGGGGTTTCTGCCACACCTCAGGTTTAATCTCTGAATTCAATTTAAATTTTGCCTTTCTTTTTCTACATGCTTACCAAGGGCACCTCTGCAGTCATGCTGCCTGGTTTTAACACAGCAAACCATAGCAACATATTAACTTCTACATGTCCACTTGCAAATCTGCTGATCCACAGTCCTGCCACGCAGTTTTGCACTCTTGCACTCACTGCCACAGAATGCCTTCAAGGAACATAAAAGGAACTTGGTGGAGTTTCAGAAGATGTGCAATGACAATGAATAATAATGAAGTTATTTCACTTTTTTTACTGTGTTGGTGGTTGGATTGTGATGTAAACTCTGTAGACTGTTAGAGAGCATTTGGATTGTTTTTTTTAGATGGGAAATTAGGATGTTGTTGGTACATGAATTATTCTTTTCATTTCTGGTAGATTTCCTCATCCCTGCTGTATTAGAAGGGTAACATTATTGGAGAAATCTTTAAGCTGTTTTTCTGGCCTAGTTGCAGATGGAGACTGAGGTTTATGTAATGATGATATCTCTCTTTGCCACTTTTGTTTCCTGGTGGTAGTTTCTTGTCCACAAGAAAACTTTTTACCTTTTAGAAAATTCCGTACAAAAACATAGAGACATTTAAGAAAATTATCTTTCAAAAAATACGGCACTTATTATTAGCCTAACATTACAAAAACACTGAAAGGAGGTCATAGTTGTAAAGGAAAATTTTTCTGGGCACAAATGTGTAATACTTCTTTATACCCGTTATGTTAATTTTCATTTACTGTGGGTGGAAGTTAAAATTTTTTGTGAAAAGGGTAAAATATTAAGATTTATTAAATTTTTCTTTAGTAAAAATTGCATGTTGAAAATGTTGATGAAATGTTGCAAAAATGATCAGATTTTGGGAAAAAATGCAACAGATTTTTCAGTTCAAAAGTACTCAGTTGACCATGCATTTAATTGTAAGTTGGTTAGGTATATATTTTGATTATGGAGAATATAAACTTTTAAAGATACTGGTATGAAGTATTTTCTGTATTATGTGATGTACAGCAAGAGCTGTGAAAACTAAAATCCTACATAAAGTAATTTCTATTTTGAATAGGGAATAAAGGCATTACAAATAAAATACAATTTGGTTTTGAATTCTTTCAGGGATCTAAATAAGTTCATAGGTCTATTTGTCACTTTACAAAATATGTAAATACTCTTCCATTGACTCAGATGTCTGCTATTATGTTGTTTTTCCCCCCTCAGAACATTATCAATTGTATGTTCCTGAATCGGCTCAAGTTGGATCAGCAGTTGGCAAAATCAAAGCAAATGATGCAGACACTGGTTCAAATGCAGATATGAAGTACACAATTATAAATGGTGATGGCTCTGGGGTATTCTCCATATCTACTGACAAAGAAACAAGGGAAGGCATTCTCTCTCTGAAGAAGGTAAGCTATAAAATTTGGGTGAAAATTCTTTGTCCCCAGCCTACTTGAATCTTGGCATAGAAATTTTATCTGTGATAATAAATGTGTAATTCAGTTTTCATAGAATGTTATTCTTTGATTTACTTTCCAGCTACTATCTAAATGATCCAGTATTGTGCTAAAGACTTAAAATGTTACTGGTAAAGCAATCACAGAGTTATCATTTATATGTATATATATCTTCAGTCTCCAAGTTCCTTCCACAAAGAGTTGATTACAAATTGTCCTGAAGTATTTCCACTTTACCTCATTCATTTCCTTGTTTGAGTAAGAACTGGAGGAAACCCAAAAAAATAGCTCAGTAAAAGCCATTATTCTCCATCATTCAAAAAAAGAATGGTCATCACGCTCTCCCTTTATCATGATTTTCAGAAAAATATGCTAGAATTTTCCTAACCTCAAGTCAGGAAGCATCATTCACACTTCCCAGAAAAAGTGTCTAACAGCCCTTGACTTTTCCATTTTGCATAATGAAACTGGAAATGTTCAAGAAAGAGATAGTTATTGCTCATAAAATTCTGTAACTCCTTTTGGGAACTGAAGGTTATTGTCATGGAAAGACATTATTCATCGGGAAAATAAGAAACATGAACAAAAATTCTGTTTAATTCATCTAAAATGTAAGTATTTTGCTTTCTTTCTGGGGAAGACAATGATCTTCAATATTATGATAATTTTAAGTTAATACAAATATGATTTCCATATCTAGAGACACAAGACAAGTCTGTCTCTCACCTTATAGCTACAGCTGATGATTGAGATGTTATAGGAAGGAAAAAAGGAAAATTAAAGCAAAAAAGCTACTCTGGCTATATTTGAAATGTCAGCTTTTTCTGATTATCTGAATAGATTATCCCCTTAAAAATGTTATTGTTTGATCAAAGAACTAGAAAAAAGAGCTTGTGTTACTACAAGTCTTCGAGTCATTCCTCATGTGTTTTCAGAGAGAAAATAATCTTTCTGTACAAGTTATTTCAGTCATTGTCAGTATAAACTGAGTATTCCAAAAAGACATCAAAGATACAAGTTGCAGACCCATTTTAAACCTGTTTACTCTTAAAATATACATGCTCCAGAGAGATAAAAATCACTATTCAATATTTTGATGCTCATAACAAAACCCCATAAATTAAAGAACATCTGAGTTTGAATTTATTAAACTTGTTATTTCTTCATGAATTGACTTGAGTAGCATACTTAGCTGCTCTTTCTTGCATAGTAATAGATTTACCAGGCTATGGTAAATTTCCATGCCTCTAAAATTTCCTATTTTCACATTCAGGAAAGGGAAACAGAGGGCCACAAAGGGAAATGATAGGGCCACTAAAGCCCTATCATTTTAGAGTTCAAAGAAATAATTAATTGTCCATACGTACACAGAGGAGAAATCAAAGAAATATATAGAATGTATATAAATCATGAACAGTTTTTCTTATACATCATCAGTCAAATTTATTGCAGATTTCATCTACAAAATGCATCATGACAGTGACAAGCCGCATATTGAGTTCTTTATATGTCTTGCCTAATGTACTACTTTGCCACTCCTTGGGCTGACAGGGAATACCAGTTTACACTTGGATAAAGAGTTTTTGTTAGACAGTCATGTCCACACAGAATGATACTGGTATCAGTGGAATTCTGCCATGCCATAATCAATAAAAATTCTGGTTCTAAAAAAAAAGAAAAATTCCATGCAAATGCAATTTTTTTTAATGATATGACTCTATTCTGAGACTGTTGGAAGTAGACAGATTACATCTAAAGCCTTTTCCTCATTCACTAAAAGGATCACTTGGTCATAAAAGTTCCTGTTTCTTACAGTAAGTGTTTTCCTGCAAGACGTAGCTTTTATTCAGTTAAAGATGAAAGAGATGCCCAAAGGAATTTTAATGTCTCCATTGCTGTCTATGAAACTTTTTTATTAAAGATGTGAACTGATTTTAATTCAGGATACATCCATCTGTACCTTTTTCAGGATTTAGGATTTACTGATTAAAACCAAAAGGTGACAAAATCTAGACACTACATTATCACAAAAGTGGAATCTGAGGCTTATTCTAAACCCTGGGTTATTTCCAAAACTAGTATATTTCCTAATATTCTGTTGTATAGAAAAATTGAAACCATCCTCCTCTGTTTATATCCTTCTACATATAAAGCATGGCAGTGGCTGCCAGAATATCAAAGAACATCATCCCTTTCCAGTGTCATGATGAAATGTTCTAAGTTAAACAGAAAAGACGTTGTTAAGTTGCTAGCAGGCTAAATGAAGAACAGAATGGCTCTGAGAATTTTTTTTTCCTGCCAACAGCCACTCAACTATGAAAAAAAGAAATCGTATACACTTAATATAGAAGGAGCAAATACTCACCTTGACTTTCGCTTTTCGCACTTGGGACCGTTCAAAGACGTGACGATGCTGAAGGTCATCGTTGGTGATGTGGACGAACCCCCGCTCTTCACCATGCCTGCCTATGTCATGGAAGTTTATGAAAATGCAAAGGTTGGGACACCAGTTGGCACAGTAACGGCACATGATCCTGATGCTGCAAACAGTTTAGTGAGGTATAGTAAATCCAAATTATATGGATTAATTATTTAATCATGACATTGAATTTCACAAGCTTATGTGTAAATGAGATCTGTAATGTATGAAGACTTTATTTTAGTACATAAAGGGAAACATAGGTCAGAACAGCATCATGATCAGTTTGTAAAGATTAGATTTAGTAACATAACCTTCAGCCTTATTTGGTTTGCACTATAATTGCCATCATTGGTCTGAGCAAAGGTCTGATTTTCCAGTGGTATCCTGCTGTAAATCTGTTAAATATCATAACAGATATTTACTTTTCGCCCTGTCTGTCAAAATGGTGCTGGTCCTCTGCACACTGGCTGCACAGTAGTTGTCCCAGGTGCTTGTGCAAGACAGCAACAGGTTTAGGTACATCTTCCTTTTAGACACAAGCAGAATCATTTTAATAAAACTTTGGTTGAGGATGAACCCAATATTTTGTAATATGCTTCAGCTTCAATGGAGTATCAAAAGAATCAAATATGTGCAATAATGAATTTGGTGGAACAATACATGAACTTTACGTGTCAAAGGTGGTAGCAGATTTAAATAGTTTCCAAAAAACATCCACAAAAACATTTTTGATGCTTTTCTTTTTCATGATATAATTGTATAGCCTTCGTAGGAATCATATGATTATATCCTTGGAAAGCAGTTTTTCTCAAGCTGATTAGGTATATTTAGTCTCCTGACTGAGTTGAAATCTGCTGGGTGTGTGTAATAGCCTTGGTAAGATGAAACAGTATTTTCAGAACAATGAAAACTTCAGGGTTTTATGGTTCTTTTGTGATAATAGTCTAAGATTCAAAATGTTTTGTGTCAGAGAATCAATATAAGCAATGTCTTAGTGGCAAGTTATTGCCTTTGAAAATTTTCCATTATGGTATTTGTGCCAAAATCATAACATACATAATAAAATTTTGCTAAAAATAGCTGCCAAATGCCTGTAGCTCTAATACTATGATCTGAAGCTATAAACACAGTCAGACCAACTACTGCCATGGAAGTTTTGAGTAGGAAGGGCAAGTGCAGATTTGACTAGTTGGTCCATAATTCAACTGTCTGTTGCCCATAACAGTTTTGTCTAGAAAGAGATAACTTCGGCAAAAGAGAAGCAGCAGCAGTTGGTACAAAGGCTGGGAAGGCCAGAAGTAGATTTTCTGGGTGAAACAGCTAGTAATTTGGAGACAGAGGGATCAGAAGGAAAAATATTCTCAATATTGAACTTTTTGCATTTACTTTTTTTTTTCTTTTCCAAACCTGAATTTGTAACCAGTGATTGAGGGCGGAATATTAAGTATCTATATTATTCATATAATTAAGGGAAAAAATGTTCTTATTTTTGTCTATCATGTTTTTCTCTCAATTGACATATATTTTTGAGTTGTTCTTTCCATATCTCTATGTCTCGATGGAGAAAACTATACAGAGCTAACACAGCATACCAAACCATGAAGATCTGAAGGGAGCCAGTTCTCACTCAGTTACATGTTGGTGGGGTTTGGCAAGGGCAGTGGCAATTCAGATATCCTTGCCATTGTATTGTGACCAGGTCCAAACTCTAGCCAGGCTTTATCCATCGTGGTGGAACTGACAGTAAATGTCATTGGTCATTTTTATGGAGATGCTGATTCTCTAAGGCCTGATCTGACATGTTGCTGTGTGGGACTCTAAACACCAGGCTGGGTTTGTGTGCCCTCAAGTTTTCCTTGAGCTTCCTTCCTGCTGTGGGAGCAGAAATGCTGGTCTGAGAATGGACAGCTCCAATCCCCCTTCCCTTACGTCAAATTCACACAGAAATGGTGATGTAGCACACAAAGGCTTTGTATTGTTTGAAGATCTGGATACAACTTGGGAGACTGTGGGTTGGAAGAGGTGTGACCTGAGAAGTGGGACAGACTGCTTGGGATTATTTGCTGCTTACTTGGAGTCAGGGTCCTGCCCCATGCTCCACTCAGAGCGACGAGCAAAGGAGCCACTCAGAAGTGGCTGTGTTGCTCAGAAGGGTCCATGCAGTGCACTTATGGCCTTTTGTGCTGCTTTACAGGAAATTTCTCCACTGTTTGTCTGAAACCCTGGTGAGTCAGAAAGATAGTCAGAAGTAACGAGGTCAGGTCTCTTCTTTGTTTCCCCACAATTCCTAGTTAATTGAACATGAAAATAGTGATTATAAAAATGTAACCAGAAAGATTCAGTGTAACTTTCTTAGAAGCAGAGATCACAATCTCCAGGGAAGATAGGTACAGATAGGACTGGCCCTGCTGATCTCTGTACAGCAGGGGGTAACAGAATAGTGCTTATCCAAATGGCTGAGATACATCTCCAAACACTGTGAAGCTACAGGAAAGGATACAGAGCAGCAATTTGCTTATCAGTCTTTCCTAATCCACTCGTGCATCCTTTTCACTTTATGAGGACACTCACTACTGTGTATGAGATTGATGAAGCATTTAGGCACACACAGTTGAAACCATATCACTTTGCTGTTCAACTGCTAAAAGAGATACAGTGCTGTGATTTGTTCACTGCCCAATTAAGTAACAGTTTATTTTGATGGCAGGAACAATTCTTGTATACAGAACTCTTGTATACAGAGTGTTTGAAGATTACTTATACATTTACCTTAAAAACTGTTTCCTAAATCAACAGAAAGCATACTTATTTGTAATTCAGTCACAGGTATTTTTGCCCTTTTGGAACATCTGTGAGAAACCAATCCCCTTTCATTGCTTTGTGTCAAGCATTCCTCTTCCATACTCATATCTTTTGTTGCTTGAAAAGGTCAGGGTTAAGTCATGTCTTATAATATCTAATGCACAAGTGGGCCTTGAAAGATCTCTTCCTACACGATAGGAAAGAAAGCATGACTATTAAATGCTTTAATTAGAACTTTTTCCTAGTCCATTATTCATTTTAAACCTCCCTATATCTACTTAGAAATTATCTTTTTTTCTTCCCAAAATCATACACAGAAGACATGCATGGAGATTAGGGGTGAAAACAGCTTTTAGTTGGCAAGAGGCTTGTGTGCATTGAGAGCAGCCCTCAGCTGTTAGTGGTGCCTCAGGGCAGGGCAGCGCCTCTCGAAACCCTGACATCTTCCCGTAGGTGGTGATCCTTGGGTGGTGAGTCTGCCTAGCCACAGCACATACTCCAGATGATCCTTGCAGCTTCCCAACTGCCTCTGGTCTACTGCCACTGGAAAGGTTTCGAGAAAAAGAATGCTGCAGCTGTTCCCCAAGCCACCTCCAAGGCTGATTCAGAACAGAGCAAAAACGTAATTTTAAGATCATGACGCTTTCTGCAGCTCTGATACAATGGTGAAAGTAGTTCTATGACATAGAACAGTTCCTCCAGAATAACTTCCCGGTTTGATAATGTACTATGAAGAACTGAAAGCTTTTATTAACCTTGTGCACTTCAAAATAGAGTTTGAGATATAAGACATCCCATTATAGAAATGCTGAAATATAGAAATACTGAATATAGAAAAAATGCCAAGTCACTCCTTTGAGTGCTACTTTATCATGCAGTGATACAGGAGGTAAATCACTGTTTTGAGCATTAATGATAGGACTTCTGTCCTCTCTAGTCATTTTTTTACACCCACTTATTATGTTTCACTTTGATAGTTTGTATTTATGGGAAGAATTTTTCTTTGCCTAGTATCTAACAGAAAACTTCTTGTGAATGAGGTGCAGGTCCTGATCAGGACTCTGCCTGTGACAGTAGTGTTAAACGATGAGAAAGATAAGCACCTTCCCTTTTCAGAAGGTCTACAATTGCCTGGTTAAGAACAACTTTGTCTCTTTTTGGTGCTTGGAAGGCTGATCTGTTATATTAATATGTTGAAATTCAAGTGAATTTTCTGTTGAACCCTAATCAGACTGTAATATATCTTACTATAATTTATTTTATTCACAAGGATTGATCAGCTGTAGGAAACAGAAGTCAGAAAAAACCTGTTGTTTTGGATTTTTGGGGGGTTTTATTTTTTCTTTTTTTAAATTTTGTACTAAAAATTAATTTAAATTTTTTTAAATTAATTTTGTCTGACAAATTAACTTTTAATTTTGAGGTGAGTTTGTGAAGAGTGAAAGTACAATCTCAGCCATGATCCTGGCTTCCCAGTTTTCTAATGGTCTCATGTTTTTGCCTTAAAATGGATGATATATCATAATGGTTATAATACATGTATATACTTATGAGTACAAAAACTTACATTCCTACACCACATCTGCTATGTAGAGGCTCTCTCCAATAATTATGTAGTTCCCTTGTGTTACTTTGATTCAAATTGACAGTCTTCTCTTTCCTTCTTTCAGAAAGAATACTAAAAAGTTAATGAATTACAGGTGCATTTGATTATAACAATAATGCTGTATAGGAATTTTTTCTTCAATTCCTGTATTAGGTGTATAAATTTATTTTAACTTTTGCTGCATGGATTGTAAAAGATAGTCATCTTTTAGATTCATCTGAAGGTAAATACTTTCTGTCATGAGCCTTTAGAAAGTAATTTGAATTTTCAATAAATGGTGTTTTAAGAAGCATGCTCCTATTTAGATGAAAGAACATACCCTGTAAGTTTTATGCATTGCTATTATTATTATTTCTCAAAGTCTTAAAGACATAAAGTGTTTTGAAAAATTCAAGTTTTAGACTTCTTTTCTAATGTAAAGTTTAAATTTGCTAGAAGTAGAATAAAACCTCAATTTTTGATTCAAATTGAAGAGAGGTGCAAGACAACTGCATGAAAGGATTAAAATGAGGGGCTGAAAATTAAAATTATTATTGTTAAGATCCCCTCCCGCCTGTTCTCTGAGATCAGTTCAGTTTCTATGGTACTCATGCATACACTCAGTAGGGAGAAGGGATAACGCTGTTCCCCTTCTGGAAAATACAGAAGTCCTTTCTCCTAGTAATTTTAATTTGTCTTACTTGCTCTTTGAATGTCATATAAGAGGAATAAAATCAGTTTGTTCCCTGCTGTCCTGTGCACAGCCAGCATGACTTCCCTAAGGACAAATCCTGCCTGACCAGTCTAGTGGCCTTGATGGTGTGACTACATCAGTGGACAAGGGAAGAGTTACAGTTGTCATTTATCTGGAATTCCATATGCCCTTCGACACAACATAATTTTCTCTAAACTTGGAAGAGATGGATTGGAGGAGTGGTCTGTTAGACTGTTTGGGGTGTCATAATTGCAGCTTCTCAGTACCTTCCCAAGCCTACACGAAAGATGGAGAGTGGCTATTTACAGGAGCATGTAGTGTCAGGACGAGAGGGAATGGCTTCAAACTGAAAGAGAGTTGGTTTAACTTAGATATTAGCAAAAGCTTCTCCACTATGAGGGTGGTAAGATATTGAAAAAGGTGGCCTGGAGAGGTTGAGGGTGCCACATTCCCGGAAATGTTTAAGGCCTGGTTGGATGGGGCTCTGAACAATCTGGTCTAGCGGAAGGTCTCACTGCCCATATCAGAGAGGTTGGAATTAGATGATATCTAAGGTCCCTTCCAACCCAGGCTATGATTTAATGAATCTATGACTCTTTGTTGGCTGTGTTTAGGACAGCTTGCTGAGATCAGTGCCATACTAGACTGACCATCCCTCATATGCCCACGGGGGAACACATGACATTTTCCAGATCCTGCCAGGCCTGTGCACGTGGAGACAAACGTAGAAATCTGCCCTCCTCAATGGAGATCTCAAAGCAAAACACTATCATAACCTCCAGTAGTCTCCCTAAGATTGTCAGTAAACTGAGACACATAAAGAACAACCTATTTTAAATGGCTGGAGAGAGATAGCATTTTTTCTTCAATTTACACTAATTCTCTGTCTGACTTCACAGTGAGAAAACATTTTAAAACCTTTCTTTGTAGTGTTGAGGTGAGAGGTTCATTGCTGTTTTGTTCCCTGAGGCCCAAATTAGTTTTGATTCTTGTCAAATTACATGTCCTAGCTCTCCCAGTCACATATATGTCCATGTTCTTGAGCAGGAACTGGTAAGATATTCTGACAACTCTTCTGACTAGGAGGAATTCAGCTCAGGATAGTGGTCGGAATCCCATGACAGCCAGAGCCACCTCCATCCCTCCCTGAGAGGTGAGAGAGAAAACACAGACAGATCAGCTTTTTGACCATGAGAGACTGTTTCTTTCATGCCAGAACATCATCTTTATGTTTCTGTAATTTCTACTAACTTCAGAATGCGTCAAGTATTACCAGTCTTTTATTGTTTTAGAGTCAGACTTCATATCTGAACATCTTTAGAGTGTAGTCATTTGATAGGGCCAGGAAACTCCAATAAATAGGCATAAATCTATCAATTTTAATGTATAATATGTAGAAAAAAAAAAAAGATAATATGTAAATAGAATGCCATTCTTTAGCTGGTAGATAGAAAAGTAGGTGTAATTGTAGAGAAGTAACTGCAGCTGTAGCTAGCTTGTAGTGGAAAATAAAAGTGCTTTTCATGTAATATTGATGCACCTTATTTCTTATCAACATCTGAATGTTAATTTCTTTGAATAACAAGCAACTAGGATATAACAAGATATAGTTCTGCCATCAACAGATCTACCTGAAATACTTTTGAACAATCATAATCCCCTTAAGAAATTCATAAAGTCAAGAAAAGAAGACAAACCTTTATCTTGCTTTGAATTCTGAACTATGCCTTGAAGGATGTGGCCTGTTCTTAGCCTACACTGACTGGTGAATTAGCTGGAAAAATGAACATATGCAGACAGAAACCGCCAGTTAGAAACTATGAGTGTCCAGAAAGGGCTTCTTTCCTTCAAATGAACAGTGTTCCAATTTTCCTCATGGTGAGCAGAGATGAGCAGGATGCAGAATGAGAACTGGAGCAGGAATCTGACTTCTGTATGAAACTCAAACCAGTAATAGCTTCCTCTCGGAGGCTTTTCTGGGAGATGGTGGTTCACTGCAGTCAACTCCCCCTGTGTTCCCTGGGACCCGGCAACTCACATCTCTAGGAAGAGGACATGGAACACTGCCACTCTGGGTGAGATGAGATTTCAGTATGAGAGGTGAACCAGGAGTCCTGTATGGAAACAAGGTGCTGCTGATGGATGGATGTCAACTGGCAGGCAGCACCAGAGGTAGCAGCAGGAACAACATATTGGATCAACTTCCTTTAAATGCTGTGAGAGGAACAGTATCTTTCTCAAAGTTATGCTATGTCTGTTTGAAAAGAAAGAAAAGGAACAGTAAACAGATACCTCCTCCAAGCTGTCCACAAATGTATTTAACTTTCACACCTCACAGTTGAAGGTTGTAGTTCTCAGGAGCAGTCTTCTGCCAAGGAGCTATGGAACATCAAATATTTCCTTAATGTACCAGACATGATGCAGTGAGAAAATTGTTTATGTGCTGATTGGCATGACTTCTGACTCATACTTCACAATTGCTTTTCTCTCCTGGCTGAATTTGTTTGAACTATGGGGAAATAAATTGTCCCTGGAATGGAGGTAGTACAGTGCAAGACAGTCATGGCAACAGAATGACTTCCCACCACCTCATTTGGCTTAAAGGGTTTGCTGCTGCTTCCCAGGCTCACGAGTGCTGCTGTCAGGAGGCAGAGAGAAGATAAAAGGCACGCACTCAAGTTATGTTCCAGCATGGGCCAGTTCTTGTTCTCCAGCTGTTCAAACACAGAGAGTGTCAGCTGGTTGTTTTTTTTACTCTTTGTCATGATATACTTTCTTCTCTCACTCTATGCAGCTGCTTATTCTTCCTTTCCTAAGATATTTTATAAAATGAAATAAAAATTTCTGCATTTTAAATCTATCTCTTTCTGAGAAAGTTTCTCACTTAAATCTTTAACTGAAAAGGTTTCCTTGTAATGGTATTTGACTTTTAACTGATAAGTCTTTGAAGATATAATCAGTTGGACAAGGTTCTGTTCCCTACCTGTGGACTTTTTTTTTCAGTAATTCTTTGTAACCAGTTTCACTTATTATTTCAGAACTGGTTATTTGATAATGTCTCAAAACAAAAGTCTAAGGAAGCACTGTAATCTTCGAATTCACATCTGGCTGAAATTTGTCTTTGGAAGTTTACTATCAAGATGAGATTTATAGCCATATGTAATGGTTAATTTTTGCAGTTGATAAATAGAGTATTAAATGAAAAATAACATAATGAAAAGATAAGTAAAAGACTTGATTAAAACCAGAAAGAGACAACTTAAAATCTCAAAACTATTTTAAAAGTTCAAACTCAAGGTTTGGCCTTAAAACAGAGTAACTAAAGAGAGCCATCCCAGAGCAGTAACAGCCTATGCCAGTGTCTATCCAGTGATAAACTGGTGTTAATGTTAAGAAAATAATGTAGGTAGAGAGACTCTGAAATCTGAGGGATTATGACTTTTAGCTTCAGAAGCCCTCTTAAAAGGTTTGGATTTCTATTACTATTCATTACTATTTCTAAACTTCTTCAGCATCTTTGAATTTTTTCTCCATTTTAAGCTGTCTTTGCATTGTTAGAGTCTATGTGGTTTAATCCTAAAAGCAGATTTATATGTTCCATATTGACCTTCTGCCCAAGGGCCATCATTCATATATATTTCTCTTTATTTCCTGATTGACGCAAATGCTTTTAGTTTTTGGCAGAAAAGGGGGGAATATCTGTCATCACTGACCCACTGCTTCACTAAATGGCAGAAATTGAGGAATGAAGCCAGAGAAGCCAGTGGCTTGCTTTGGTCAGAAGAAGGATATGGATGAAGCTGGGAATGCACTTCCATTCACTGGCACTGCTTAATAGAAAAGTGGCACATGTTGCATTTCCCAGTGTTAGCAGGATTCAGTTTTTGTATTTATTTTCCTTCAGATTATCTTCCGACAGTATGACTGTTAAGTTTTCTATATTCATGATCCTTTTTAATGAAGTTTCTTTCAGATTGGTTTCTGTTGCTGCTTTGCATGTAAACAGTTTTTGGAGAGCTGTTTATCTAGGCATGTCTTGTTATTAAGTCTCTTTATTAACATGCGCCATGCGGCTCTGATGTGCTGATTTAATGTGCAGTGGTTATAAGCATGCTAAGTCACATGGCGTTGTCATGAGTAAATGTCTATAAATAAATATCTCAGATGGATATTTTTAAATTAGTTTTTGAATTAATGCATTCTAAGTGAGCAGAAACCATCAACTGATTTAAGGTGAAAAATCTCTTTTGAAATCACTCTTTGAAATTCAAAACTTGCACTGTATCTTTTTGTGGTCTAGAAAACGCATCAGAAAGCATTGATCAGTAGATGTGGAGGGAAGGGTAGGAGCTGAAGGGAATGACTGTGTATGTTGCCACTATTATCCAGCTGAAAGTAATATTTTTAATCAGATAGAATAAATTCAGAAGTTTAAGTTAAGCATCCTTGGCTCTATAATGTGATCTATTTATCAATATATCTGGTCTTCATTCTCAACATGTTGATAAACGAGTGACTAGTATTTATAAAGGTCTAAATTTTCCAGCATTTTTTAAAAATAATGAAACTTGTTCTTAATGTCCTCTTACATGACAAAAATGAGTTGCTTCACCAAGAGAGTTCTTGTATAAAACATTTTTAAAGCAGTTGGAAGCAGAACTACCATTCCTAGGTTTTCTACTGTGTAGAAATATCTTCTGTAACTTGTTTTGCTGACACAATGGTGAAGGTTAGGAACAGAGAAATGCAAATGGCTGCTTTAGATATGATGCACAAAACAATTTTAAGGATTAATATGGAAAAATGGAGAACTGAACATTTTAATAATGGAAAAACCTAAGAAACTCCCTTATTTATTAATTGATAAAGAAAAGAATTGTCAATCTGTGAATATTTCAAATGATATGCAAAAGTTAGCACATGAAAAGGAAATGCTACTATGGATAAATTAGAAAAAAAAAAAATCATTATTCTAGCATCCCTGGAAGTAAAAGTGTTAGTGCAATAAGTTACCATAGGATTATTTTGTTTTAATTAATGACACAGAAAATACAATGGAAGTTACTCATTCAATGCTAAGTTCTTTAAACAGAGATTTGAGCTTTTGCGGAACACACTTAAAAAACTGATTGAGAAAAAGATGTTCATGTTAAAAAAGAAGACCATCTTTTACAGTATGTTTATGAAAATCAATCATTAGATGATCACAATTCATCAGAAAATCAAACATCAGTTTTTCAACACAAGCTTCATTTTTGGGACAGATATTTTTTATTTTTGTTGTATCCTTATATAACTCAGAGGAAGAGGTGACTTTTGAAATAAGTCTTATACACACAAAATCAGCTGGTGGTCATATGGCTTTAGGATTTTGTTGTTTGTTTGTTTGTTTGTTTTTCTCATTGAACCACAATATGAAATTCTGATTATTTTAATGCTACTGTCTACAAATAATACATAGCCCTATTTTTATGGTTCTGTGGTCAGCACAATAGTGACTAAGAGAATAGTCACTGTGTGTGATGTTGGTAATAAGCAAATAGTGTCCAGACTAATTAATGTTGGCAGGAACAAGACTCTTGTATTATAAACTACTTTGGATTTGCAGTACATATTCCATAAGAATAGGTCAAGAAAGAATATCTGATTTCTTTTTTTCAGCAAATAACTCTTGTTGCTATCAGGAGACTCCTAGAGTCAAACGAAACAAAGCTGTACTAGGAGAGAAGTAATTAAATTTTATCATCACGTTGTAAAATGCTGGTAATAATGAACTGCACAATAGGTTCTGAATTATCTTATGGGAAACAGCAGGACAATCCTTGCTCCAGAGAAACATAAAATAAGTAGGACCTGAGGTCTGCTGTCTCTCCAACAACTCCCATAGTCGTACAGCAGGGTTTTCACTCTTCGTGATGTTCAAAGATTGACAACAGTCGAAAAGAAAGATACTGTATCCTAGCTTTGGCTGCTTTGACTTCCAGTGAGTGAACTATGGTTCTTTAGCTGCTGAAAATACTTGAGGCACAATAAGAAAATCTGGATTTCCACAAGACAAGATAGCATACCGTAAGACAGATGTAAATACTTCTTGCAGGTGGGAGAGGTGGGTTCAGTAAGGAAGATCTACCCTAAGTCACCAAATCTTATCTGGCTTTTCCACTGAGTATCCAATCTTTTGCCCAGTTAAAGCAGATTTCTACTCTCCCTGCTAAGTGCTTTCTTTCTTCTACTTTTTTTACATCATCTCTGCCTTTAATATATCATTCAATTAATTGTTTGTTTCTTTGCTTTTGGCTTACACAACTGGTATAAATAAGTATATTGTGAGATAAATTAAACTTATTTTTAATTGTTTTGTGCTTGGCAACTCTTTTCATTAGCTAGGAATTACACATTGGGAGATGTAAAAAAAAGAGCAATTAGATGGGACCAATTGATAATTTTTGACCTTTATATGCCTTCCATATATTAAATATATATGGAATGACAAATTGAATGGAAATGACTGAATGACAAATTATCTGGAAAAGTAGTTATGGTATATAAAATAATAATTTTCCTCTTATTTTCTTTTTTTTTTTCCTGGAGTTAGT
The DNA here is from genome assembly GCA_013400215.1 of Cisticola juncidis. Taxonomy (NCBI): domain Eukaryota; kingdom Metazoa; phylum Chordata; class Aves; order Passeriformes; family Cisticolidae; genus Cisticola; species Cisticola juncidis. The sequence goes on along the minus strand of VXBR01003145.1, from coordinate 316,110 downwards.
TAAGAAGGCTTGGAAGGGTTCTGTAATTGCTTCATTTGTTAAAAGCCATGATCCCAGCTTTCTGAAAAATGTCTTGTCAATCTCTTCTTTTGTGTTCTTTCCTTCTGCTTCCATTACCCACTTCAAGGCTTTTACTTTCTCTGCTAAGCAAAGGCCTGAAAGTTAAGGGAGTAAAGAAGGGAAGTTTAGTTTTGCTTCTAGGGTAGTGTCAGTGACTGCTCTGGGAACCAGATGTTTCTGATACTCTGTAATGGTTATGTTCCAAATGGCTTTTGTGTCATCTTGTCATCAACTCATGTCAGAGAGGCAAGCTTCAAACAGGAACCGAGGCTGATCACACTGCTTTGCAGTGACAGGCAAATAAACTGAACAATAATATCTCAGTTGCTGCTTTCTTTTCTGCATTTCCATTTCATGATTTTTAGTCAAAATACATGTATATCTTACCTTTGACAGGGTTGTATACTGCTGTGCAAAATACCACCTGCTAGCAATTTATAGCTTTGTGACTCACAGTGGAAATATTGTTATGTATCAAAAGAAATAAAACATTATGAAAGAAATTAAATATGATGTTGCTTTGGGTTTCTCCAAATTATAGATTTTTTAACTTGTTTTTTAAAATGTCTATGATTTTAAAAGCTCGAAAATAATATTCTTACATAACTTTCTGTTATTTTGGATTATATATACTACAATGAATATATATTTATTATTTCTTTATAGATATTTCATTGATCATAACACAGAAGAAGATAGGTATTTCACCATTGATGCTAGTACTGGGACCATTAAGACTGCCAAGATCTTTGACAGAGAGGAGACACCTTGGTACAACATCACAGTGGCTGCATCTGAGATAGGTAAATAATTTATTTGGCACAGAGTATGAAAAATAAAAATTAGAAAGGAAAATAGTCACTCGGATTTTAAGAAAGACTACCGTATTATGTTATGTTCCTTTTAACACCAGTGGGTTTTAGCTAATCTGGATAAAGGAGAGTTTTCTGTGTGTGTGTGAATACTCTAACTCCACAGAACAATTAAAGAAACGCCACACACCTACATGATTCTACCTGTGTAAATTTGCCACATTTCTCTGCATGGGACAGAAGGCTGCCAACTTACCCAGCAACATTTCTAAGCATTCAATGTCCTAAAATCAACAGCCTGTCCCACTCGTGTTTCACAGTTCATATGTCCTAGAAGTTAAGACTATTTAGTACTGTCTGAGAAATGAACCTTTCGTTCTTATATCTACTATCAACTATTTTAGCAAATTGGATGCTGACTGTATGCCCATGTTAATTTGTGGTTCACAGATGCCTAGGAGTTTCTGATTATGTCTCTGGCCTTTTAACAGGCAAATTGCCAAGTAAAGATACAAGAAATACTTACCTGTGCATTTGAAAGTCCTCTAACTTTGATGAATTTCCGTTGCCTCAGATAAGTCCTGCAATGATCAAAAACCATCTGGCTGAGTAGTCAGAGACAAATATTTCTACTTGATGCATGGACAGTTTAAATAACTTTTCAGTTAACCTTTTTTATTACAGGGTCTTTATTTTTTCCACAGTAAAAGTTTTTAATTTAAAATCTCAACAATTTAAATGAAGAAAGAAAAGGTCCCATCTTGGGCTGATAGATGCAGTCCTCCTAAGCACTATTCAAGATACTATTTTTCAGTGTCAGTGATTTTGTTCAAAACTGTGAAATGCTTTTGTGTTTATTCAGTTTCCTTTTTTGTTGTTTTTTGTTTGTTTGTTTCTTTTTCTTTCTTTCTTTTTTTTTTTTTTTTTTAATGGTAAAATGCAGGTTTAGACTCTAACAAATTCCACTGGCATCACTGAGCCAAGTCTGCTATCATCTGTTTCATCTCCAGGTTAAAACTTAATCTGTTCTGCCACTACAGCACTAGCACATGCTACAAAATAGACAGCATGAACGTATTTCATAAAGACAACAAATTGTTTCTTACTATTGTACCTACATTCACAACTAAATTGACATTTTGGGCTGAGTACTTTTCTATAGTAGATAACAGGATATAGAATGTTATGATTAGCTCTTTGCAAAAGTAAACACTAACACTCCTGTGTGCTTGATAGTGTTGTCATATATAAAATGTGTTATTTCAATTTAGCATGAAATAAAATATAATTAAAACATAATCATAAACAGGTGAATACTGTTAATTCAAAAGAAAAAGATTTAAAAGTTACATTGGGACAACGAAAAAAGGGGTCGTCATGACTCCTTTTTGGAAACCATTGAAATGTAATTATTTTACAGAAAGAAATCTCAGCTACATAAAACTTAAACATAGCTTTAGCCACATTATTTGTTTCACAAAATCAAAAGAGTACTGGTACATTTATCATGCTCAGAATAGTATGAAAAAGGAAGATTGTGTTTATAACTAAAACAGAACAGAATGCATGATAAGAATTATACTTTTTTTTTTTTCCCTTTTTTTGTTTTGTTTTATTTTGTTTCATTTTTAGATACTCTGGTTAGAATTCTCTGTTTCAGGTGCATTTTGTTACAGGAAAACGGAGATCTGATTTTTTTGTCTCTTGCACTGCCTTTATTACTGTTAAAGCTGGGGTTGGAAAAATAAGTAAATCTGTAGTTTCAGTTGGAAAAACAATTCATTTATGAAAAAAAGGAAGAAACAGTAGTGAAGAAGAGATGGATGACAGACAGACTGACAGGTAGCCTAAATGACAGACAGCCTTTCCTTGTGTCTACTTCCTCAACCATTTTCTTATCTGCAGTAATTTGGAAAGTACAACACTGTTGTTCTTCCAAAGCCATTGTGAACTTAATAATTGAATTTATAGTGCTATGCTTTCAAGTTCAAGCACAAGGTATTGCAGAACTAAGACTAAAGCTGAAATATCAGTCAAAGGCTATGACCAAACTGTTATATAGCTGTGAGGATGGTATTGCTTAAATTTACCTGACATAATAGAAGGCATTTGCAGTTTCTGACACATTTGCTTGGCCAAGAACACAGCAGAACCTGCAAGGTCCATAAAGATTGTATTCCTTCAACAAGAAGAAATGCTCTGAGGGTAAGAAGTGATTGCAGTTAATTTCTTGAAGTGTTTTTCTCTCTTAACTAAGTGCTACTTTTCACTGATGGATAGAATTCAATTTCTACCTATCATCCTTTTGGGCACTATTTGTAACTGGGCTTATTTTATATAAATGAAATTTAGAATTGACATTATATTTCTACCCCCAACTGTATGATATCTTCATGCTTCAACCTTACTCTTTCTGAACCTTTCATAAGATACTTACTTTCACTTTTCATCTCTCCATGTGATATATGCTGTCTGCATTGGTCAAATGTCCTCTGAGGAAGTCCTACCACTTTGCTCTGTGGGAGTAATGCTGATGCAATATTTAGCAGGTTTTTTTCTGTTTGTGCTGTTACTTCTTAAAGCACACTATTCCTATAAGAGTGGATGGGCAATCCTTTTGTTTCCTTAATATGCGTTGTTCTTAAACAGCAGCATGTAGGGAGGAAGAGTGGAATTTTCATGTCCAGAAGCATCTACTTTGATTGTGTTCAGTACTGAAACAATCTCTGTGATATTAGGAAATAAGATGATAAAGTACTACTATAGTTTGTGTTGGAGGATCTAGAGATTAAATCTGGGGCAGGTGGAAGGAGTAGAGTACTAATACTGGTAGTAATCCTTTAAAATACAGATTCACATAGAATTATCACCACTTAATTGACTTAGAATTCTTAAAAAAAAAAATAAAACGTCTATTTGAAAGAGGGAAAATACACAATTTGGTTAGCTCTAGACAAGGTTTTTGAACAAGTCTTTGACAGGAGTAATGAGAATAGGAAAGTACAGAGCAAATGCACAATGTTTTATAACAGAAAGACTGATTTGAGGATAGAAATACAGTCGTAGTAATACTGAGAATACAGTCTGTCCCTTTGGAAGTGGAAAAACTTAAGGCTGAACTATTTTAAGGACAAAAATAGTAGAATCCATCAAGGTAGAATCCATCAATTAGAATTCATTATAATGACAGCACTCAATGATAGGAAGTGATTCAAATTCCAAAATTACCTCCCTGGCTGGTAAGAATTAAGGAAGATTGAGAGAGATTCATGTAAGAACAAGACACATAGAAGAATGGGCTAGATAAATGAAGGATGAAGTGGATTGAAAATTGTCTGGAATGGCATGTTCAAAGGGCTATTAACGAGCAGCCCAAATTGCTGGACTCCAGTCACTAGGAAGCACTCCCGGTGGCTTCTGCAGGATACAGTACTCTCATTTCTTCATTAATGATGTGGTATGTGGAACAGAGTGCTGTCTTAGCCACTCTCACCCTCTTTGCAAATGACACGAAACTGCAGTAATGGCTGATACATCAGACTGTCGTGTTGACTACAAGAAGGATCTCAGCAGGCTAGAGAAATGGGTGAATAGGAATTGGAGATTTAATAACAGGAAAATAAATCCTGAAGAAAGATTTAGTAACAGGAAATTCCAAGTCCAGTATTTGGAGAGGAATAATCCTATGCACCAGTTCATGTGCGGGGCCAGCTGGCAGGTGAGCAGCTTCTGAAAGAAGGATGTGGTGGAGATCCTGGCAGCTGAAAACTGGACATCAGCCAGTGATGTGCCCTTGTGGCAGAGGAGGCCAATGCCATTCTGCACTGGATGAGAAAACCTGCTGTCAGCAGGCTGAGAGAGGTGATCCTTCCCCTCTATACAACTCTGGTGAGGCCACGCAAGGAATGCTCCCAGATCTGGGCTCCTGAGTACAGAAGAGACATGGACATAATGGACTAAGTCAAATGAAGGGGCATGAAATCTTTAAGACCGGAGTATCTCTCATATGAGGAGGGGCTGAAAAAGCTGAGGCTGTTCAGCCTGGAGATGTGAAGGCTCTGAAATAGCTTATCAGTGTGTTTAAGGAACTGTTAGGAGGAGTCTGAGAGATAACTAAAGATGATCAGCATGAGGAAAGACTTATCTGCATAGTATCCACTAAAACGGCAGGAGGCAGTGTGAAACTGAAGTAAAGAAAAATCCATTTAAGATAAATAATAAAATTGTTTTTATTTTGAGATTGATCAAAAGTTGGAACTGGTCACATTGAGAGGTTGTGGATTCTCTGTCCTGGAGACGTTCAGAATCCAGCAGAACATGGCCCACAGCAATGTACACTGTAGATCCAGATTTGAGCAGAGGAGTTGAACTTCCAGATCCATGGTGGCACCTTCAGAATAATTGATTCTGTGATTTTTTTGATACTGGGAACTATATTTTTAATGTAGAGGAGAAATAAGAGAAGAAAACAGAGCAAACCAGCTTCTTGATATGTTTTTCCAGTGATGTTAACATCAAATGATGGTTAAATTTCAAAACATATTGGACATTTAAAGAGATAATAACTGTGCTTCTAATTAGAAATGTGATTTTTAAAAGCAAGATAAGTAGTTATATTTTTAATATTTTAAAGGCAACTTGTACTGGGAAGTTTTTTTGCATATTTCTCTTATGCAGCTGGTTATCATATCAGTGTACAGAATGGATTTCTGGGTTAATTAGATTATCAACAATTTGGGGATGGAGTTGTGGTGCTCCTGAGTGTCTCCAAAATGCTCTGAAGTGATTGAAAATGGAAAATCATTTTCCAGTATTTGCTTAAAGGACCAACTTGAATACAATGGGTGCAAAAACGTATGTTTGAAGGGTCAATAAAGAGTTCTTAATTTGTAAAGCTGTGGAGAGTCTTTATAGAACAGGACAACTGAAATAATGGTGGTTCATGCCAGCTTCTGTCAGATCCCCCAGACTTTAAGAAAACCTATCAAGAGACAGCAAAAAATGACCACGTGAAAGGATACTGTATATACAGAGCTTTGAAACTGTAATGGATTAGAAATCAAAATGCTGAAGAGACATATTTATGCAGTTGATTTTACAGAAAAAAAACGGAAATCTCCAAGGAGTTTAAAAAAATCAGATATTGGAAAAAAATCAACAAAAATATAGATTTGTCTTTGTTTATACATCTTCTGTATTTACTTTGCCATGCATATTCCTTATATGAACTTCAGGGAAAAAAATACCAAAGTGTTGAGTTAGACAGTACTTCATTGACAAACTATGCAATACGCTATGTGCCATGGAAAGGATACCAGGAAAAAGTCAATGCAAAAAACTACTCAAAAAAAAAATTTTTAGACACATTTTAATGGAGAGCCAACAAACCCTCCTCAGAATTTAAATATGTGAAAAGTCGGGATAAATCACAAGAGTAAAAGTTTGGAACAGTTATTTTATTAGACATGAATAAAAAACATTGAAGTGCCTTTTCTAGTTATAACCTAAGTACTTTTTAATAAGTCTTGGTAGCAACAATAACAGAAAGATACAGTTACATAATTCAGAGGAAAATAGGATTCACAGAGACAACTAATAATATGTAGCAGTGAAATATTAAACCTCTTGAGATGCTGAATAATGAAAGTGCTATAATTACATCAAATAAACAGATTAAATGTATTGTTGTAGTGAGGTGTGGTTATATCTGTTCTTTAGAATCACAGGCATATTGCTGCCCATATTACCATCATTAAACAGCAAGTTATGAGAAGAATTTGACAGTTCCTTTTCACATTTTATGTTTGCAGAAAAGAAATTACTGAGATTTGGGTAGGGTATTAAAATGTATTACTCCTGATAGCACTGCAGGAGGCTGTCATATGAAGGATAACTGAAGTTAGAGGGGAGATATAAAGTATACATGGTACTTATGTTAATGCTGTTAAGAGGCAAGCTGATTTATTTTACAAAAAGTGAAATCAAAAGACAAAAATACACATTTATTTTCTGTTTATTTTGAAACACATAAAGGAAACATATGCATTGCCTGAAGGAAATAACTATTTGGACGAATAGCTTCCTGTCATGTAACACTGAAAGAAAATAGCAAGAATTTGTGTCAATTTATTTTCTCATTTTAAATTTTTCCACATAACCAAGAATAACTCTAATAGATTGAGTCAAATAATTAGTTCTTAGAAAATGTTTCCTTTACAATATCTTTAAGAAAGTAATCTGAATCAGAAAAAAAATTCTGATGCAGTTCCTAAGCATTTACATCTGGGGGACAGCAGGATGATTGTTTAATACCAGTGAGTTTGTTGCTAGATTTTACCTCAGTTTTTCTTTGAAATTATTTTTTTTCTTACAATAAATATAAAATGTCCTCATAGTGATTTTTATTCTCTTGTTTTTTTTTTCCAAACTAATATTTTTTGTAGCAATAGAGAATAGACTTCAACAGTGAAATTCAGTACTATTTAAATTTTAATATCATTAGACGGAAATATTGTCTTTTGTATTTTTTAATATATTTATGATTATAGATACATTACAGAAACAGAAATAAAATTTTACCATAAACCCTACATTCACCAAGGGGAAAAAAATCACATTCATTCTTTATCTTTGACCTCATTTTCATTCTGCCTGCTAACTCAGTTTCAGAAAGACTTTTGGTATTGGCAACATTTATTTTTCCAAGAAACAGAATCTGCCACAAAAGTATTTCCCTAAATCTGAAAGAAATTAAAGTAGATTGTAGAAACAAAATTACAGGGTCTAAGTTTTGAGATTGTATTGGTCATGACGTAGTGACAACGACCTGGATATCTGCAATCTTTTTACTGCTGAGAGCTGGGCACAGTACTGGTACCTGTCCAAACTCCCTAAGGATACACAGTTTACTTTCAGCCTTGGCAAGATGCCTACTAATGCCTCACAATAATATGTTTGTAGCATCATATAATTATTAAGGTTGGAAAAGGCTTCTAGGATCATTGAATGCAACCATTTAGCCAGGAGAAGAAGAGAAAAGGAGGCTCAGGGAATATGTTATTGCTCTCTACCACTGCCTGAGAGGAGGTTGCAGCAAGGTGGGTGTTGGCCTCTTCTATGAAGTAACAAGTGAGAGGATAAGTGGAAATGGTTTGAAGTTGTACCAGGGGAGATTTCATCTTGATATTAGGAAAAAATTCTTCACTGGCAGGGTGGTCAGGCATTGGAACAAGCTGTCCAGAGAATTGGTGGAATAACAATTCCTGGAAGTCTTCAAAAATCATATGGATTAGCAGCATCTGCCGTTCTTTTAAATGTGCTTATCAATGCAGTATGGAAAGACTACAAAAACACTATTTAAACAATCCAACAGTTGTTGAAAGGCAGTTAGTTCTCCATCCTGTTCAAGAAATGATGTTTTTAATTCCAATTTCAATGCTTATTCCGTGTTTATATTGGTTTAGTCATTGGCTTCTAGGCATGCTGGATTTTCTTCTCCCGTTTCTTTGGGAAAAGCTATGATGAAGATATTCCTATACTGTCATCTGAGAATGGGGTGGGGTATGGCTCTTAGCTACCAAGGTGGGGCCCCAGAGAAGGGATAGAATTTGGAATCGTGGCATTTATTTCCTTATTTGAAGGTTTGTGACAGAAATCTCAAAAAGGGCATTTCTGGCCACATAACCAGTATGTTTAGTGGTGCCCTGTTCCAATCACTGGCAGTCAACACCAACATCATCTGTGAGAATTTTGCTTGCATTAAGGCAAGAGAGCTTGAAAGTAAGGCAAGTTTCCAGCTTGAAAGCTTTGAACGTTTTTGGTCTGCTGCAGTGCTATGGTTATTACTATTGCTTCTGTAGCTGCTGCTATCACTACTACTGTGATACAAGAAAAGCAAGCAGTGCCTTCAGCTTTGTGTTCATCAGTATAAAGTTAAATTTTCCTACAAGAAAAAAATAAAAAACATTTGCTATCCATCTTCAGGTAACATTATTTAGAAGTACTCACTTCCTTTAAAAAGAAGACTGGGACATTACACTTATTCTTAGATTCTGGATAATTTTCTTCTTGCCAGAAAACTTAATTTATCACATATATACCATCCTGAATTAAACCGAGTATTTTGTGAATATTGCCACTCTCATTTGCATGTTGGACATTCTTTCATCACTTTAGCTTTGTTTCACTAGTGTATTTTTACCCTTCCTGGATCTATGTTTATTCTTCTAATGTGTTAAAACAAACCTTTATTAGAGAAATGATGAGTCCTTTTTACTTTTCTTTAAAAAGTAATGGTATAGAGATCTAGTACTGGCTTTCCTAAGTATTGGTTTGCATTGTAAGGTCTTGAAAACATGTCAAAACGGGCTTATATAGTAAACAGTTATGAACCAGTCTACAGTTAGCTAACTTTAAAAAAAAAAAAAAAACACAAAAAAATACCACAAAAACAAACAAAAAGTCAAAAAGCAAATAAACCCACTAAAGATTGATGATGTCAGGACTTCTATTCTGAAAGTCATTTAGGTAGAATTTTTTTCATAAAGTCTATGGGAATTTTGTTAGTGTGAAAAGAAAGTCTCAGATATCAGTAACTATGAAAATTCTTTCCTCTTATATAGGGGCTTTAAATTTTGCCCACAGAAACTAATAGAAGATTCAGGAGTTCACATTGGCTGTTAATTGGGTCTTCTCTATATTCAGAGTGGACTTGCCAATGGAGGATCTGATCATGAAACAGATTTGCTTTACAGATGTGTAGTATTCTGGAAGAAAAACTATTTATTCTGGGAAATGTCTGAAGCATAAGAAAGTAAGTCGCTAGCATAGGACAATCAGAGCAATATTTCTGCTTCAGTTGCCCCTTAAAACAGAGAGCATTCACTTCAAAAAATAGACTCTTGAGGCATAATGCTAATAGGACACAGAATATTTTGTAATCTGCAGGCCTGAAAAGTATGTCAGCATCGATTATCTGAAAACTTGAAATCTGCCAAACTGCTGCAAGAAATTTGTCTAATTAAGAAAAATGTGCTATCAAAATTGCCAGTTATTAAGTTGGTTTGGAGATTGCAGGTGAATTGTATTCTTGAAAAAGATTGGAGTATATGTTGATTCTCAAAATCAAAATTTAGAAAAAGAAGAAGGAAAAACCTTGTATTTCCTTCAATTCCTTCTCGTTCTCTCCCCCCATTGTGAACTGCTCTGTCGCCTTGCATGCAAATTTATGTTGTATGCACACTGTTCAAGACTGTTTTGGTAAGCAGTGTTAATACTGTACCATTAGCATTTTCTAGTGAGTGCTGTCAGTATGGAAATTTGCCTGCAAATGTCAGTGATCCCATGAGGTACCTGCTTCCAGAGTGTTACTAATATTACCTTGTGCATAAAGAGCTCTTTCGAGCTGATGAGGTATTTATACTGCAAAACAGCTGCAAAAGAAATAAAAGTAAACTTTCTGAATCTCCATAAAAACTCTCTGTAAAACTTCTGCAAATCCAACAGACTGAGTAAGACTGCTGTGGGCAGTAGTAAAAGGCATGCAAGGGACACACTCAAGGTGGGGTAAAGAGGTCTGCAGCATTGTACTCAAACAAAAGTATTTAACTCTTTTTGTCCATTTGCACTGAACTAAAAAGTTTGATTTTTTTTCTTCCCCACTAGCTATTCCAAACATGCCAGGCCTATAGAGCAGTCCTTTATCTGTGGTACCCACTGCCCTGTGCTCTCTCTGCTTTTTTGCTCCCTTCCTCTTAGATGTGTTGTGGCCCCTTATACCTTTGAAGATGGCCCTGCTTTGAGCTGGAAACTGGACTATATACCTCCATAAGTCCCTTTCAACTAAGACTTTTCAGTGATCCAGTGTTTATCTGATAATCACAGCTTCTGTTGTCTTCTTAGTAAAACTCTTCCAGGTTTTCTGTAGCATGAAGATGTATAAATTCTTCATTATACTTTGTAAATCTCCTCAAAAATTAATTTATTATTATTTAACCTCTTACAGTAATCCCTGCTTTCTAGCTCCTTACTATGCTTTATGTATTCTCTCTTTATGTGCATTGTGTCCTTCCCTTCATTTATACCACTTTCTAGTTCACATACCTCACAAATTATGTTCAAGAACCTACCCAACAAAGCCTCAAAACCATAATTTCTTTCAGCCATAGATATCATATTCTGTAATTGTAATTAGAGGATGTTTTTAAAATTTCATTGTCTAATTACATTTATAGAGGATATTACCTAAATGAGTTGCAAACTACATTTAAGTGAGCAGTAAGAAAAGTTAAATCGATACTGCCTGTGCTGCTCTGCACAATCTTTTGACGTAACCGCAGGAAAGGAACCAACATTTTTTTGTATTAATACTCAAACTGCAAATCTTCTGGAGAGAAGATTGCTTCCTTCAGAAAAAACATCTAAGATAGATAAATGGCTCCTTCTCCCACATACTTAGTGGACAGCCAAGTGTCATTCTTCCCTCACTTATATATCCCTAGCCTTTTAACTTTCCTCAAAGTTTTCTACTAAAGGTGTTTTTAGAGGGCAGTAGAGGGCCTCATTCTTGCATGAATACACCAGTTTAATCTCTTAGTTCACCTCTTACAAAGATATTCATAGAGTCAAGGTAAAGGTGAAAAAAAAAAACAGTCAAGGAAAATTTTAGCAAGATAATGGATATTTCAAGACTATAAATGTCTTCTGAGCATGTTCTTCTAACTTCTAATGCTAATTGTAATTCAGAATAACATTCCTAAATCTTAGTTAAATCTTCTGTTGACTTTTTTATCTCCTTTCTCTTAACATTTTATGGGAATGATTGACTAAGTTTCAAAAGTGAATTAAAATCATCATGTGAACATACATATGTTAGTTAAAAAGAGAATGTGAAAAATCTGAGGGAACTTCTAAGACCTAGATGCTTTGGCGAGTATCACATGTGAAAACAGAAGAGATCTCTCCATTTGTCAAATAAACTTCAACATTCTCAAATATTTTTTCATTGTGAGCCTACATCACTAGTGGTTTTAAAGCCAAGTATGTGTCTAGTCAATGCTTCCCAAAATTCTGAGCAGAGATCATTAAAGATGTGACAAATATAAGGCATTTTACATATGACCCTTTTTAACAGAAACTTGGTAGGGATTAATTATGATCAAAATAACCATGGTGAGTGAAGTTCCACCATGAATGAAGATTGGACTACTAATGTTTCTCTCTGGTTTTATTGTTTTTTTTTTTTCCTCATGAACACACACAGAGACATGAACTTTTAAAATGTCAATCTATAATACCCCATTCTTCCATTTTATTCCATTTGAAATACTAACTTTACTGTCTGCTACTGATAATCTCACTTAGTTAGTTTGTCATCTAACTGATTGATACTTGCAGGGACTCCAGAAGGCATGTATTAGATAATTATAAGAAGTTTAAATACATAATTCTTTCAAAAAATAAAATTATATTAGTACTTAGGAGTAAGATCAAGGGTGTTACAGACTGAAAGGGATCATTTTTAGTTTATTTTCCATTTTATCATGGAAAGTGTATTCTTATTGATAGGGTTCTGTATATTGTTTGGTTTTTTTTATTTGAGAGTGTAATCTTTCTGACGGTGAGTTCTCATGAAAGTACATATCACAGCCTAAGGCATTGATACTTAAATATTGTTTTCTTTGTTCCAAAGCCAGACTCACTTCTGCTAAATTTTGTTTCTTTTCTTCTTCTAAAGCCACACTCACTAACTACTGTGTGAAATATCATAATAACTTGTGAGAAACCAGGATTGAAGCTTGAGAAAAGATTATATATAACTGTTTTATTATTATATTTTAATTTTATTTTCTAGACTCTTTAGGATCTGTGAAAAAGAAAAATGCTTTAATAATTTTGCATTAGATTTAATTCAATACTGTTATGACAGTTTAACATTCATTAACAAGAAATTGATCATTTCTTAGCATACAGTGTGACAGTATATGTCAAGCAGCTTCCTCCCAGTTCATTTCCAGAGTAGCTTGATTTAAGTGACTTAAGACTAATGCTATACTTCCTACTCTTAATAATTGCTATTTTTTTCAAAATGGTTAGTGAAGCACAACAAATATATTTTAGTACGTTGTTACCTAAATTTCTGTAGCTGCATGTAGTTTTCATCTAATTATTGTGTTAATAAATCACTTTTAAATTGAGGATGACATGCAATATTGAATATTTCAAAAGGCTTAATACCATCCTGTGTTTTGCAGACAATCCTGGGCTAGTGAGCCATGTTCCAGTTGGTGTTAGAATCCTGGATGTCAATGACAATCCTCCAGAGCTTGCCAGAGATTATGATGTAGTCGTCTGTGAAAATACAAAGCCTGGTCAGGTAACTCTCATAGCTATATCTCTTCCAGAGATAAAGAACAATTACTTTGTTAATGTCACATATGTCAGAAGTTTGGAACATGTCATAATTATTTCTGATTTCATTTTAGCATTTTGCATTTGATTGACATTTTAATTTTATTAGGCAAGATGGAGAAAATTTTGGCATTTTTTCAACATCTCTTTCTTGTTGCTGCAAAAAATACACTCAAACAATATTCTGTGAAGACAGGTAAAACTTTTTATCTTGTCAGATAAGGGATAGAATTTGACAAGTCACTATCCTGAACAAAGTGAATGAAGCAGATTTAACATCTCTCATCTGAGTGCCAGACAGTAGCAATGTTTCAAATGCAGCTCACTGAAATGGCTGGTGATCATGGCTCACATCCTCACTCTTTGTTTGTTAGTTGCCCTTGTCTGTGAAGTGTCATTGCACAAAAGATCTCGAATGGGTTTTTCTCAACTGTTAGCATGGGGAGGGCCAGAACTGCGACTGAATAGCTGAATCATGTTTCAGCCACTGCTCCTCTGAATAATGCGTCATTGCAGCCCAGGCTTTGACAATTTTGCCAAATTCTTTTGCTTTTATGCATAGATTGAGTTTTTCTCACAACACTATTCTTGTTTTGCAATATGCACAGGTTGTATTACGAGCTCATATCTTTCCTAAGGAGTATATTACTAACAAAGTTACTTTCATCAGATCTTTTAAAAGAGGGTACACAAATGCATAGTGACATATTTCTGTTTGTAACTTGAGATTATAAAAATGCCATATATCATCTGGCTGTAGCCTGATCAAAGTTATCTTCGCTCCACCATTAGCCAAAAACTGGCACCTAAAGCACAGCATAAGAACAGGGCAAGTGTATATGATATTTACCACAAAGACTCCCCTGGTATCAGATCATTTGCAGGTAATTTCCTGATCTAAATGTGGTTTATGTATTTTATAATGATCCTTTAATAACCATCTCATATGAACCTGTCTAACTTTTCCTACAACAAGCATAAATTTTTGGTATCTGCTACCTCATGCACCAAGTCACTTTGTAGTTTAATTGCATGCTTCAGTAAGATCCAAAACTTTTTTTTAATCTTTCCATCCTGTCTTCAATCAATACTTACCAGTTCTCTTGGGAGAGAAAGAGGGAGTGCAGTTGATCTCTATTTACTCTCGCTGTGACATGCATAAATCTCTAGCACAGTGTTCCTCAGCAGTCTTTTGTCCAGACTGAGTCAGTCCTACTTAACTGGGGTAATCGGTGATAAAGCCCTTCCAGGCTTTTGATCATTCGTCTTTTCCTCCTTTAAACTTTCTCCAATCCCTCTCTACTCACCTTGAGATAGAATCAAGATTCAAGATGCAAGTATGCAGTGGTTTATAATTCTTAAAATAGTTCATGCTTCCTAGTGTATGATAATCTCTGCTTTGATCTTTAGTATTTTCATAGCAATTTCTAAGAATTACTTTGCTTTTTAACCACTAGTAAGCATGGAATGCAAAAAACTATGCCTGCCATAACACCAATGTCATTAAAGGTAATAAATCAGAGATCATCATCATGTGTGTAAAGTTAAGACTTTATGTCTATGTATAATAAATTTAATTTATCTTTGTATAGCCTGTCTACTGAATATTGGAAGGCCCTTGACTTCAGCCCCTCATCTTTGAACAATTCAATATCATAAGTAGATTTGATGGGCTGATAATCATACTCTTTACAAGACTTTTATTACTACACTGATCAACAAGTGGCCCGGCATACGCAGGAAATCACTGTGGCTTTCTCTCCTTGTGTAACATAAAATTTACTGAATAGATCCTATTTCCTGTCTTGAGAGCAATTGTGTATGCAAGGACTGTCCCTCTTATCTAATGACTGTATAATGTTCTTCAATAGTCTTATTGAGACACTAGAAAATCCAAGCAAGTCTGTCTGTCAGCTGAATATCTCTTACTAAATGCTTATTAAAGTAAAAATAATGTTCTGAAAACCTCAAATAAAGGCAAACATAGGAGAATTAGAACCTGTAAAAAAACTAATGTAAGAAAAAAACTCTTTTAAGCATTAATTGCAACTGATTTCAACTTTTTCTGATATTTTTGACATTATATAATTTAACAATAAATGTTAAATTCTTAAAACCAATAATAAGATAAAGTGTGCAGTGTGAGGCTGTATCAAAAATGTTATTTGCTGGGGCTGTTTTTGCTGGTAAGTAGCTAATATTTTGTAGTAAATTTTTAATTCCCTAATAGTAGTTTTGCAAATGATAATTTATGGCCAAAATCTTTAAGGGATACAATAGCATTTGATCACTGTTTGGGTCAGCCTTGTACTTTTCCCTGAGGTACTGCTGCACATGTGAATGAATCTTGACCTCAGCCACACTGCAGTTTAACACCCGGGATTAGTGCCACTATGAGGGACTCTACAAGCCGTAGTTGAATAGCAAAGGCTAGACCAATTTGGTGCTGTATTCTTCAACTAAAAGGACTCCTTCACATAGGTGTTATGAACTGGTTTTTTTATTTGCATTTCAAAATAAGATTTCAGAAAAATTATAACACTAAGCAAAAGCCAAAAAACCACACAAAAGTACATGTCTTTTGCTCAGATGTTGCCATCTAGTCCAACAAAAGAGAAAAATTAATGGTGTTCAGCAAATTACTGGAAGGGGCAAATAAACTGCTTGCAGAAGAAGACATATGTTACATATGCTAGAAAGGGTTCCCAACTGGGTGGTTCACTGAAAAGACAGTATAACTTTGATTTATCCGACATCCTGTAAGAATGTTTCATAGGATTTGTGCCTAAATTACAAATTCTGTACTGCTGGGAATGTCTGCTTGACTTGGGCTTCCATGTTCCACTGTCCAGTAAAATTCATTATTTCTTTCCTTAGCACATCTATTTTTGAAATTTTTATGTGTGAGATTAACCAGTAGACAGTCATTGAAAGACTTTTGTTGTTTGCTTGTTAATTATCAGAAGACCCTTCTATGGAGTGAAATCATCCTATTGCAGACTCTATCTCCTGCTTTTTTTTCCCTCCACTGCTCTATTTTTTTGGGGGGGAAATAAAAAGGCTTCAATTGTTTAACGCTTAAGCCTTAAGTTAGATTCCAAGTGAAGCCTGGTTGATATTATATATTAAAGTAGATGAAGTAGCCATGATTTGATCTTAGATGACATTCAAACCTGGAAAATACTGACTTCTTGACACATACTGATTTTGTGAATGACTGTGAAATTTAGCCAATGTAGGAAAGTGACATTTTGCCATCTTCCAAAAAGGAAATCAATGTTACCTGGCAAGGAATGCTTTTGTTAAGTGTTTTTCATGTGTATATTTGCTTGTTTATTGATTCAATTCTGAAATGATTCTGAGTAGAATTTAACACCTGCTCTCTGTCCTCTTCAATTAGTTCTCCTCAGTTCTTAAAATTCTCTTTTCTCATCATGTCTTGCCTTTAAAAAATATGATTCTTCAGTTTCATCCTATCAGTGTTGTCAGCTGGGCTTTACTGGAGCTAAGATTATGACACTTTTATTTTAATCAGGCTTGGCAAGGTACATGCTAATGTTTGCTAATAGACTATTAAGTACTTGGCCAATTAATGAGAAAAAAGTTAATAGTGCATTTGGATGTCAAGATGACACACACTTTTGTTTCTCACTGCAGAATGAATGTCTTAAAAATCTTTTCTGAAAATGTGTGAACTTTCTGTTTAAAATCAGGTCTCTAAAAATGTTTTGGCCTATCCTACTAAACATACAAAATTTATTTTCTATGTGAAAATCATAAATTTTATACCATGTGGTGCTATATTTTTTACATACATTCGTGAATTCAGGGAATACTTGAATTTACGTGTGTGAGATCAGGGAATATAGAGACTATATTTTGAGTTATAAATTTAGTCTTAAAACCAAATACTTTTTTGCACTAGTCATGTGTCACTGAGGCCTTGATCAAAGGTATTTTTGTTGCAGAATGTCATGCTCTTGAAGTAGCATTCTGTAAAATGTCACTGAATGTTTTATGTAGCACAAGGCAACAGGATGAAAATTTATCTACCACGCTGTCAAATAAAAGCCGAAGCTGCATGGCAAATTGACTTATATTTCACTGAGAAACAACAATGAAAATTTACAAAAAAGTTTAATAAAATAATAGCTTTTTCTTATGGTCGTACTTGAAATTTTTACAGATGTGTATGGTATCTAATAGCATTTTTAGTATTTAAACAATAACAGAAATTGATTATTTTGAACGTATTCTTCCATTGCCCTTTTTTTTTGTCCTTCTGTGCCAAATACTATTTCAACATTATGAACTAAATATATATAGCTGGTGTGACATGGTAGTTTCACTAACAGTTGTGCCACCTTGCAGAATTCAGTAGTGAAAAATTAGCTTTTGCCAAAATTTTCAACCAATATTGCCATGACTTTGGTAAAAGTCTTATGCATGAACATGGATATTTCAGATTTTTTTCAGATTCATCTTACTCTGCTCCACTTCAACAAAATGTAATATGACAAACTAATAAAATATAATTGGCATCCATCATAAGTACTCTTAAGTGTCTCAGATGTATATAGTCAATATAATGTACTTTACTGCATATAGTAAGTGGAATAAGCATTATACCCTATTGAGTTGTCATCATTTAACCCCAGCTGGAAACTCATCCCCACACAGCCACTCACCCCCTCCCACATCAGTGGGATGGGGAAGAGAATCAGGAAAGTAAAAGTGAGAGAGCCTGTGGGTTGAGATAAAGACAGTGTAATAGGTATAGCCAAAGCTGCACATGCAAGCAAACAAAAGCAAGGTAATCACCACTTCCCATGGGCAGCCAGGTGTTCAGCCATCTCTGGGAGAGCAGAGCAACAGCACATGTATCAACGCTGACTCTGGAAGACGAACACCATCACTCCAGACATCCCCTCCTTCCTTCTTCTTCCCCCAGCTTTATAAGTGAGCATGACATCATATGGTATGAAAAACCCTTTTGGTCAATTGGGGCCAACAGTCCTGGCTGTGTTCCCTCCCCAACTTTTCCTACACCCCTATCCCCTCACAAGTGGGGCAGTACAAAAAACAGAAAAGACCTTGACACTGTTCAAGCCCTGCTTGGCAATGACAGATACATCTCTGTGTTACCAACACTTTCCCCAGCACAAATCAAAATCACAGCCTCATGGCAGCTACTGTGAAGAAAACTGACTCTACCTCAGCCCAAATCAGAACACGGTTTAAAAATATATATTTGTTTTGCTTTTCTTATGTGAATGGGGGTAGAGAACTCTGTGGTGTATTTCAGTTTTAAAACAGACTGAGCCACTGGAGTCTGTATGGTTTATGTTTCAGGTTCAGTCCGGACAGACTATAGCTGAACACTGAACAGAAAAATTCTTATGAAAAGAGCACTTTCCCTCCCCCTTTTATGTTTCCCTCAGGATATCTATCAGCTCTGTGCAGCAGTCTGTGTGGGCTTTGCTGCCTATATCACAGGAACAACTTTTATTGGATTCCACTTTAGCACTTGAGTTTCAAGACCCAGCACGAAAATGAAAGCAGAGACAGAAATACTGTTTGGTCCCACATTCCAAGAGCTTAGATCAATTTTAGTTGAAAGTAAATTTAAAAAACCACCAGGGCTTTTGAAAGCAAAGGTCCTACCTTTCAGAAATATCTCTCTCAGACATGGTTCTGGCTACATCCAGTTCTGTTGCTTTTTGGGCTAACTAAACTAAAGCCAGGAGTGGCTGCTGTTCTTCCTGTTCTGTTCTCTGGCAACTTAAAACTGATTGTTAAGAGGAATTTTTTAGCAGAAATATGGTTAACAGAAATGTTTTATGTATTTGTTTTTGTTATCAATACCGAAGTACATTTAATTATTAGTACAGCAGGCAGATGACTCTTCACATAGACCACCCCTGTTCAGCCAGTCTTTTGGCTCCATAAAAACAGATATTAAGCTAAAACCGTAATTCAGGAAGTCAGCAGACTACAATGCAGATGGTGGTGATCTCTACACTGTGTCCTGACTGTATCAAAACATCAGAAAATATAGACTCTTTAGATGCTTTTACCTGGCTTTGAAGTGTGGTTCCTAAAATACTTCCTGCTAGAGAAATCGAGTTCATGACCGAGTCATTTTATCTGTTGAATTCAGCAAGCAGTCAAGTAGAAAATTAAAATAAGGTAAACTTTAGCATCCTGCTGAGGTCAAGTACTATATGGCTCAAGTTCAAGTTTCAACATATTCACTGTTAATTTTTATTTCAGGTAATTCAGACTATCACTGCTACTGACAAAGATAACTCTGCAAATGGTGCAAGATTCCATTTTTCTCTTGATGAAGGGCTTTCTTTGAATCCAAACTTTACTCTAAGGAATAATGAAGGTAAATAAAATACCTAAATCTCAAAGAAATGGGCTTCTATTTTGTCTGGGATGTCTCAAATGAACAGAACAATTTCCATGCATTTCCTGACAGAAACAGAAAACTGTAATATGCCATCACTGAGCTGTTGGATATCAAGGACGTGTGCACAATATATTGCAAACTGTGAATAGGATATTGCATTTCGGATTTATATTCCACTTTATTTCAGCATTTATACATCATACTTTCAAGAATGTTTTTGAAAAGTGGATTAATGAAAAATATGTAAATTTGGCCTACTTTTAGGTGAGTAGCACTGATTGGGTATACTACTGTCAAGTTTATTGCCAATTATTGCTTAAAGGATAATAAAAACCTAAGAGCCATAAAAATTGGAATTCATGCTTACTCTTACAGATAGGACATCAAAAGCAGGTCCTTCTCTGGTTCCTGCATGACATTGCTTCTTGCCATTCCTAAGAAAGTGCCTAAACATTACAATCAGAAATTTATAACCAGAAATTTATAGGACCAGAAGGAAAACAGCCCTCAGAGTCTCTCAAACAAGTGTTTCTGAACATTTCTTGGGTGAAAAAACTGTCTAACCTTTCCAAAATCCAAACCTAAATCAGCCTTGCTCTTGATCAAGTATATTTCTCTTGTGGGGCCCGTGTGGAAGTGTGTGGGATTTGTTTTAAATTACAGTTATGTATTTGTAGTACAGCTGTGGAATACATTTGGAGTTCTTACACATCGCTAGTCCTCTGTAATGCATTAAGTCCATCACTGGTGTGTTTGGTACATACAGTGATATTGAAACGATTCTTTACAGACTTTTTTATCTGTTTGTAAAATCACTCACAGAAGGAGATTGTATTAATCTTCCAAGGAAATCTCTTCCAGTAGTTGACTGTACTTACATCAGAAAAAAAATCATGCTATTTATTTGGAACACATAAATGGATTTCATATTCAAGTTCCAGAAGAGGTTAATAAATATAGACCAATATTAATAAATAATCATAAATATTGAAGGGCTAATTAATATTTTTAAAATATTCCCTAAGTGAAACTCCAGTACTTTCCGAGATGAATATATCAATCCCACTCTGATTGTGATGGAACATTATAGAAAAAGCCAGACTTCCTGAAATGAAGGAGGGATACCATTACAAATTTTTGTATTTTAGTCTATGTTTCAAATAAAATCATTGAGCATTAGACTGTGATCTCATGCAAAAGATCATTTGCATGTTCATTTCAATACAAGATATTTATATAAAGTTTTTTGAATAGTTCTACTAAAATTGTGGTTTGTGACAAAGTAGATATTTTATGATTTTGAACCTATTGAAAGCTGCATCTGTGTTATGTGTGTTCACTGCTACATAAGTTATTTAACTACACTGATTTATAAGAGGACATGAACTTCTAACAAACATTTGATGCAGCAGTGTGATGTTTTGGATAGAAATATTCAACTTTGGATGGAAGCACTTGCTGCTTTTTTTTTTTTTTTTAACTTTCCCAAGATCAGCGAGCAATGACTTAGCAATCAGCAGCTGAAAACAGTGTTAGGACTACCCTAGGTTGGATTTTATGGGGCAAAATAGAAGAAGGAACTGAAAAAGGTGTCTTTCAAGGTAAAAAGGCTTAAAAGTGCATTATGTTTTTATTTCACCTAAGGAAGTACAAAATTCTGCACTTCCTTCAGCATCTTGCATAAAACTTCTCTACATACAGAGACTCCAAAAATGCAGCTTCCAGACTGGCCATATAATTAAAAATGACTGCTTAAGTCAAATCATAACAAGAAATTTATCTTAAAAGCAAATGCGTAGTTATGATTTTTCTTGATACAAGACACTTTGAATCTGTTGTTTAAACGCTGTCTTTTACTGGGACCTTTTCTTTGTGACACAACCTATACATAAAATATTAGTGAAACACCTATGAAGTACATGCAAAATATGCAGCTATCTAGCATTTCACTTTCATATGTCTCATCTATTCAGAAACAGATTTTTGTTGCTTTCTATTATAGGCAATAGCAGAAAGAAGGTGGGCAGAAAAGATTTTTCTTATGTCGGTGCCAAGTTTGCACTTTTGAAAACTCATGTTTTTGAGCATCAGGCATTAAAAATAATCAAAATGCTCTGAACAGAGGACAGCTGCCTTTTTTACCTCTGGATTTCCAAATTCCATAAAGGCTGGCATTCTGAGAGGATTTTATTTGTTTGTTTGTTATGTTTTTAAAGTAAAAACATACAAAAAACGCCTTAAGAGAATTTTTTTAATTTTTTTGCAGAATGATAAAACCCAAATTCTTGATTTCACATAGAAAATGGTAGTCAGTAGTAGCTGTATCTCTCTCTACAAAACTTTCTCTTGCAGTCACCTTCTGATTCAATCATCCTCTCTTTTTTATTTCTTCAGGAAAAAGGTTCCATTTCATTAAAATATCAGTAGACATTTTCCACCTTTGTTTTCATAACCCAAAACAGCAGAGTTTCATTCTTGGACCCCAAATAGACTTTTGTATGAAGGTACCCCTATTCATTTATTATCAGTATACTCCAAAGCAGTGCACTGAATCTTAAAATATTTATGTTTGTATCTATGCACATCAACTGAAATCAAAGGTTTGTATAAGCATAAGATTCTGTAGTTTGTTCCTATATACCTGTACAGACTGCAGCAATGTACAATCCCAGTGTGTGTATGATTCAGCTCAATAATATTCTATGGCTTCAGCAAATAGGTATACTTTAATACCTATTTAATACTAAATAGGTATTAAAACCTCAGTCCATATAATTGATCATTTGACCAGTTAAGCTTTTATCTCTTGGGCCTGAAATTGTGTGTTTTCTAAAATACAATGTTAAATCTCCATTTGTGGAATATTCACCCTCATAATGCATAGCTTAAAACCCACAGGGAAATGTAGGTCGGGGTAGAGTCATAGGGCTATACCAAATGTAACATCCAGCAAAATTAAGAGTTCCTTGAATCCCCTTCTGTAGTCTTCTTGTGCTATAATTTTCATTTGAAAGAAAAAAAGAAGGAAAATACAGAATATGATAGTTCTTCTCTACTGTATTCTTAAGATACAAGAGATTCTTTGTTGCTATTTAAGTTTTATTACATATTTTAGAAGTACTATTCAGAGAGAGTAGAGGCTTACAAGTATGAACAAGAGGACAGACAACAAAATGATGCAGTATCTGTGCTCATGTAAGCTAGGCAGAACAAGAGCTGGGATAGAATTTCTTTGTTATACAAAGAAAATGCATTAAGTTGTAATAATTTTCTGTAGCTTTAGAGAGAAAACCCAGACAAGAAACCTTTCTTTTTTGTTTGAGAATTGTGCTTAAGAAGGTCTTTTAATGAAAACAGGGTTGTTTACAATTTATTCTGCCTAGAAAATGGTTACAATTTATATTAAAACCTGAGAAGCCAAGTATTTTTTTCGCTGTGCTTTTATATAGATCAGATTCTACATAACTCATTTCATTGTCGTCTGTGATCTCCTCACTTTCTTTTTTAGGATATTTTTGTGGATAATTTTGAAATCCTTTTTCTAATATGATAAACTTACACTTTTTGCCTAATCAGAAATATCTATTTTTTTCATATCCCATTAAAGTCTTCCCAGAACAAGATGGGGGTAAAGCAATCTTCCACTGGGAAATCAGAATAAAGGTGACAAGTTCTTCTCAATAGATCTGTTTTTATGTATTAAATTCTAGACTTGTACTGATTTGGGTTTTTTTTCTTACCCTAAAAATAATAATATTTTTCCACATCCTTAAAAAATTGTGGATTTATTTGTCAAAATGTTTTCATTTTATGGAAAATTCATATAAACACGTCATTGTTATCATATCCCCAAGCACAAATATGTAGACACACTTCTCTTTCAGATCTGACATAATATTTTTCAAGAGATGAAAAAAAATTGAACCCTCAGAAAACAGTTCGCTTAGAACATTTAAGAAATCTCTGCACTGTAAAGCACTGTTTTGCTGGTGCTATTTTTTATCACTAGATACACAGTTTACCACACATTCACCCAACACTGCCAGTAAGATCTTTGCATTCCCTTAGTTCAATTAATTGAGATTGCTGACTTCTGATAGCAGACTAAATTTAGCTTACTTTCAATGAAGAACAACTCCTTGGAGAATGCTTAGCATTTGTTCTCCTCTTCTTTTATTTCTTCAGGACAAAGGTTTCATATCACAAAAGTATTTCCAATTTATTTTTCCCCTCTGCCCACTTATCTCAAAGATCTGGCCCTTTGATTATTGTCCAGTGATGGAGAATATTCTGGAATTGGAATAAAGGTATGCCATTTTTCTGATACTATAATTCTTGGGATTCCATTTTCTTAATTTTATATCAGAAGATCCATTGATACCCACAGAACTGGAGATGCGTTTTTCTGTAAAATCTAGAGTACAATGAGTTAAACGGCATCTGTATAAAATGAATTTTTTAATGTATTCATCCACCCATGCCTGTGATATATATTAACCTTTTTCCCTGTGTCACAGATCAAAAATAGTAAAAAAAGAGATCAACTTTTCTCATCATTGGTGTTATTTAGAAAGAGAACAGCCTTCAGAGAGTAATTGATCCCATCCCAGTGTGAATTTCTTAGAGAACCTTCTTTTTATCACTCTGCCCTTCCTATTTCCTGCCATACTGGACAATGTCTCTGTGAATTAACTTCAGAGCTTTCAAGTTGCAAATGAGTATGCCAGAAACAGACCATGTCATAGTTGTTCTCAAACATCTAAAGTGGTATTTAAAATGGTTGGATTGAAGCCCCCACTTTGCAAGCCATCACAAGGGGAAAACACCCACATAGCTCCCACTTTCATTTACATCACAGAGTCGTGCTTCTTCTGGTTATGTGCTACTCTTGAGTTACTGCTGACCTTCTGCAAAATATCATCCTGCAAAGAAAACAAGTAGTAACTGGAGAAAAATGGTATCTGAGAAAGCGCAAAGTTAACACCATCCATGGTGACTGTAAATACAGTCCACACAAGTACTGTTACTGTAAATGGATTGAATGTCTGAGTAGGTATTATCACAGAATCAACATATGGAAGTTAAAAAGGAATTCTACCATGAGTATAAAAGAAAACCAGGACCAGCTACAATAAAGGGAAGACATTTTCCCTCTTTATCTGTCTGAACAGCTCTGAACATCTTTGAAATTTTTTTTGATTTAAAAAGTTGGCTCTAGGATTGATCGTAAAGTTAGTTTAGTGCATAGTGTAGAGGTTCTTGCATTTCTTTTCTGGACTGCAACGAGTTGATGATTCACAAACCAACCATAAGCAAATAACTATCTTTCAGGCCAGAAATGTGTTCTATGTTACTTTTTGGTTTTGCTACCCACTGAACTAGAAACTTATAATAGCTTTTTGCCCACTGGCAAAAGCTTTGAAGACAGCAAAAAAGAAAAAATATTTACAAGAGTTATCAATAAAGAAATGAAACAGAAATGCCTATCATGTAGTCCACATAAACAAATTAATGGCTCCAACTTTAGAAATGTAAGAAATGCAAATCATTCCAATATATCTTCTTTGCTTTTAATTAGTTTATAACTTCTCAGAAAATTTATAGCAGCTGAACTGCTGATACAAGCAGAACTGAAAATTGAAATATGCCTGCAGATATAAACAGGATTTTACTTCCTTTTTTTCACTTCAATTTCTCTTGTCTCTGCTTTCAATGTGTAATGTGTCAAAGGAATTCTCAAATTGTGAATAATAAATGAGCATCTTCTAATGTGCTCCAGCAGTCACCTTCCATGGTGTTATCACTGTATCTCTGTTTCCTTGATTTTCATTTAGCTCTGGAGCTCAAGGTAAAAAGGCAGAGATGGTGGAAAAAAGGCTGTGATAATAGCCTTGTATACCATGTACAGCCTGGCTTAAACTACGACATCTTCAGAGTGTGAAGAGTTTCTGTGTTACAGCCATGCAGCATTTCCCATGGATAACCTCAAACTCACTTAGGATGAATCTTAACTTCTAGTTGACATATTTACAAAGAACAGCCCAAGCAGGAGTAAGTTTAGATCATTAGAAAGTTTAGATCATTAAATGGATCAATGTAGAACACAAGATACCAGATAAATATTTTTTTCCCTATATGCGAGTTGTTAATTTTCCTTGGCATTTAATCTGGTAATCTCCAGTGAATCCTGGTTCTTTTCATACTCCTCAGGGGTGAAGTGAACCATTTAAATCTATTGAGATAAAAAAGCCTTTCCTTCCAGACCTAGAAGGATGAGATCTTTAGTTCTCATCATCCCATTGCTATTGCTGCTATCCTATATGCTTGCCTTCCCTGACTATTTGCCTTATATTTTTTTTCAGATAACAAAGAAATTTGTCAGTACACTCCTGGCTCCCTTTGAAACCACCACTGTTGATATGTCTTTTTTCCCCTTTTCAATAAACCCTTTTCTAGGTCATCAGTGTCAGACTTTATAGTTGGCTTCCTATAGTTTTTACAGATTGTGAGGTTTTTTTGTTCCAGGTAAAGCTCTTAAAAATTGCTGTCCTTGTAGCTCTTCTCTCAACATGTTGCTATAATGGTTTTTGATAAGGAACAAAAGCAATTAAAATTTGAAAGCTCAGAACACCAGAATAGTTTTCAGGATGCAGTCAATATTTCAGTTTGGCTAAACTTTTTCTATCCATTCATTTTGTTGGCATACCTTTGCATATGATTGTCCTCAAGAATTGACTAGATGCTCCCACTAGAGCTTCAGAGACATAATTTCTCTGTTAATGTTATTTGCTTTGATAATTCTCTGCAATATTTGATTCTCAGTGACCTTTGGAAAACCAGACAAAATTTCCTTTTGTGAAAAAAATGTCAGCTATCATATTTGTAAATTATTTTAAGAAATTTAATGAGAGAAAAATAATATGTGAGAGTTCAAATACTTTCCAGTATTTTACTTATATGTAAACACAATGCACTAAGTTACCATATCTAAATGGAGTAATAATGAAAATTAACACCTCTGATGATACATCAAACAGAAAATTTCCAAGACAGTGTTGGAAGGATCATAGTTTTTATTTGTGTTAATTTTTTTGAAATGTCATTGAAGGAAAAGCTTTACACAGTTTCTTTGAGAATGCTTATCACTGGGTGTGTTCTTACAGAAACTTCTTGGTATGTAATGTAACATCTGTTTCAACAGAAATCTACTTACTACTCAAGAGAATACAAACAACAAAAATTTACCATGGTAATTCTTTGAAATTAAAAATGTTGTACTGGTTTCCTTTTTCCTTCAATTGTGTCTTACTCCAATATTTCATTGTATCTTATATTTAGTTATATAATGTTAGCGATATAAGAAAAACAATTTCATATTGAATGAGCAAATACCACAGAAAGAAAAAAAAAAAGGGTCTATTTTTTTACATTTGCATTTATTATGTACAGTATAAAAATATCAATTCTTTGTTTGGCAAGGCCTTCCTCCCAGAAAATCATGGTTTAATTATAACTTTTTTCACATTTTCTCACTGTAACATTGAATTGTATAATTTTCCCATTTTCCATTTTTTTCTCTTATTTTTTTCTCTTAGCTTTATTATGATTTTCCTCACAATTTTCCTCCCATCTGTCCACATTTACCCTCATAGCATACACTCTCACATTTCAATGTTCTTTCCTTTACATCTTTGCCAATAGTCTCCGTGCTAGAATTCAATCATTACTGCAAGAACCCTGATCAGGAGTCCTCAGTTTTTCTTCATTATGTTCAGTCTCTAATGCTTTTGTTGTCAGCCAACATTTTC
The DNA here is from genome assembly GCA_013400215.1 of Cisticola juncidis. NCBI lineage: Eukaryota > Metazoa > Chordata > Aves > Passeriformes > Cisticolidae > Cisticola > Cisticola juncidis. The sequence goes on along the minus strand of VXBR01003145.1, from coordinate 288,607 downwards.
ATCACTGCTGCTGGAGCTGTGATCTGGATCATTCACTCCTTTTGGCAACAAGCACGGCACTCAGCCTTGTACATCCTCTTGAATCTGTGTAGAACCCAATGGAACCCAGATTTCATTATTAAGGTTTTTTCTCTTTTGAATTTACAAAATAATGTGAAAGTTGGATTGCAGCCCAATAGCATACTGTTGGAATAAGTTTGAGGCAGGAAACAAACCTTGTGCACTCTTGTCCATACAGCCCAAGAAGGGTCACTGCTGTATGTTAGTAACAATGACTGTGCTTAGGTGTTATACGAGAGTCCTAGCTCAGAATGACAAAATAAAAAATATTTTGGGGGCAGGATGCATGTGTAACATATAACTTTGCAAAGTATGTTATATCAAGGACACTTTATAGTCTTTATGGAAATACAATTTCCAGAATGTAATGTTTTTATATTTTGTCACAATTTTTCAGATCAAAGAACTGTATGATCACCTCATTCTGGTTCCAGTAAAGTTCTGTAACTTGAATGAATATAAACAGCATAATAACTGACTGATGTCATCAGTCATCAAAGCATAACCTTATAGAAGTAAACTTGATGTAAACAAGCAGAAGCAGGACTCCAAGGCCTACAGCAATCAAACAAACAAACAAATAACTACTTTGTATTGTGCCCACTCCAAGTGAAAAGAACGGCACTCAATGGATTTATAACAAACTCACCATGCTGGATATTTGATATTTTTTCATATTTCCAAAATGGGGGAGTGTGGGGGTCTGCAGAGGGATGTTGTGGGTGTTGCTTACGTGAGGAAGTAAAGCTAAAGGACTTGAGTGCTTAGTTCTTAGCAGCAATGATATCACTTCCCAGCTCATATATGTATTTCTTGTGTGAAACCTGTTACCAAATATATTATCTTGTGATAGTATGCTGATGTGGGATGATATTATGCTGATGTGGGATGATATGCTGATGTGGGATGTTATTACCAGTTTTCTAAATATCACTGTCAGATGGTATGCAAAAGAAAATTTTGACAAAAGTGGGTTAAAATGAATGTTTTAAAATTTTGCACAGAGCTTCCCAGAAAGTATAGCATGAAGAGTAATCACCTGAAACAGATCTTCTATCCAGTTTAAATAAAAACTTAACTCTTTCACTCAAATGTGCGAGCATCTGTCCAGTGGGAAAATAAATGCCACACTGGCTATATTGTTGCACTAGATTTTCAGAGTGGCAAGGATTTCATTTTTCCATAGATTGATAAAGCAAATTAATACTGTAGCTACAGTAGTAAGGAAAAATAAGAAAATGTCTTGTTTGTGTGTAATGGGAAGAGAAGCCTGGCAGATGTATTTAGTACTCACCATCCTTCTGTTGTTTGCTAAAAATTTCAAATCTCATAACCTCACAATTTGGAAACCATGTAACAAGCAATACAAGAAGAAAGCTCTTTTCTTTTAATGTCTCTCTCCATTTATCAGTCTCCATCTCTCTCTCTTCATAACTGCTTGGGTTTCAAATTCTCACTATCTCTTTTTTTTTTTTTTTTTTTTTTTTTTTTAATCTTGGGATTTTTTTAGAAGCTGGTGATTTCATAGCGGTGGCAACAAACTGAAGATAAATTTTATACGTATAAATATTAGCTATAACTACATAATATTGTAGCATTTCTTCCCGTGCTTTCTCTGTCTTTCTCCTAATTTCTTGGACTTAAAAGGATATGTGTGGCAACTTCCTACTCTCCTTAGTGCCTACAAAGGCTCTTGCAATGTGTGTATAATAAGCAGTAGATTTTCCTTGTCTGTCTATGCCAGATGGACCCGTGAGTAACAGAAGGGTGACAAAGTCTTATGTCACTATCTCCCCCTTTCTTATTTATCTTTGAATTCTAGTTTAGAACATGTAATATCCACTCTTTTTTCCCTTCCTTTACCTTCCTTTGCCTTCCCTCTTCTTCCAGACCTCTCCAAAGCATATGTCTTTCATCACTGTCCTTTCAGATGTTTTCTGAAATATCTTAAACTTTAAAACCTTTTGAAAACACTAAAACACAAAAGTTTTGTTTTAGCTTTTACTAAAGAAATTGCAATATTCTTCTGAGAATCACGAGGCGTTCGGGTTTCACAATAGATATGTTCATGATTTCAGGTATTCAAACTGACAACGGTCCATTTGGCGTACCAATGGCTAACATGGGATGGAAACACTTGCAAATTGGGCCCAAAATATTTGTCAAAGTTCACTTCGATTCCAGTAGAAAATACAAGAGTTTTAAATACTCTTGTTTATAAAATGTTAATTACTTCCCATCTCCTCTCCTTTTTCCTCTGTTGGCCAGAAAGGCAATCTGAGAATTTTTAATTCTAGATTGCGCATTTTCCCAGATTAAGACTGGCTAGTTTTAAGATGCCCAATGCTTCCATTTGATGGGAAACAAGCAGTCAATACCTTTTTTCTTTTCCTTTCATTTTTTACTTCACTGAAATGTTGCTCTGGTTCTGATGTTGCAGATAACACAGCCAGCATCCTGACGAGACGGAGGAGATACAGCCGAACCACTCAAGACACCTATTACCTGCCCGTTGTGATTTCTGACGGCGGCGTGCCCCCGCTCAGCAGCAGCAGCACCCTCACCATCCGCGTCTGTGCCTGCGAGCGGGACGGGCGAGTGAGGACGTGCCACGCTGAGGCTTTCCTCTCCTCGGCCGGCCTGAGCACGGGAGCTTTAATCGCCATCCTGCTCTGCATTGTCATTCTTCTCGGTAAGCCATTGACACACTAAGTAACGACATCCCTCCGGTGCCTCTCCCAGTCTGGCAGGGCACTGGGTTTCTGCATGGTGTGCTTTTGAACCAGTGGTTGCCTGGTAGTAGGAGGCAATTAGAAACACATAGCTGTGATTAGAGGGGAAAGGTTTAGCTAAAGTTAACAGGGAAAAATGCCTTTAAAGTACATTTGTGAATATCTGGAATCCAGTAGGATTTCTTTTCTTTTTTTCTTTTTTCAGAGGTTATCAAGTAATTAGCACTGCAGATCTTTATTTCTGTGATTTGGAAAGATTTCAAAAAGAGACTGGCTCTGATTCTATATCTTGAACAGTGTGAAAAAATATAGAAAATAGATGGGCAATGCTTTGCATTATGCTGTAAGAAGCATCATTAGCACCCTACAAAAGCCATTTCTTAATTACTTCTAATTAACTGATAGCAGTGCACAACATAATCCACAGGGACAAGGAACACAGGAGATTATAAGCAGACTCATAAGATGAATGCCATTGCAAGTGCATTTCCTCTTTTTAGGTTTTTTATTTTCCGAGGCCAGTTCCAATGTTATGCATTAGTTAATATTGTGGTTGGTTTGGGTTTGGGTGTTTTTCCTGCCAGAGACACAACCTGCTGCATAGATGACTCTGTGCTACACATGATTTTCTGCATTCTTATAGAGATGGCAAGAAACAGTAATAATTGCAGTGTAACTGAGAGGATATTTTGAGGATTTGTTTTCCCAAAGACTACATTTTCTAGGACCTACTTTCCTTACGGCTTACTTCAGTATTTTCCTGTCAGAAGGCTGTTTTAAGATATGTAGTTATACATGTATCTTGTAATTTTGTATTTGATTACACAAAATTGAATATTCATAAGAAAAAATAAACCTTTTACATAGTAATTCAATTTATATGCTAAACATTGGTTTTAATGAAGGACTGAAAGTCCTGGATTATGCTTCTGAAAAATGCCAACTTTAGTTACTCCTTTTTCATTTACCTGAAAAAGTGTTGTCTCCATTTATCTCCTTTATGAGATCCCTAAAAAACTAAGTAGCAAGTGATCCTAAATACCAATACTGAAAATACAAGCCTGAAAATATTACACCTCTGTATTTTTGTCTTACTGTCTGCTATTTCTGTAGCAGATTCAGATGTAAACTTTAAACCTACTCTAATATCTGCAGTTTTCTCTTTAGCAATTGTGGTCCTTTTCATCACCCTAAGACGTAGCAAGAAGGAGCCTTTGATCATTTCAGAAGAAGATGTCCGGGAAAATGTTGTGACATATGATGATGAGGGCGGTGGAGAGGAAGACACAGAAGCATTTGACATCACAGCACTGAGGAATCCATCAGCTGCTGAAGAGCTAAAATACCGGAGGGATGTGCGTCCTGAAGTGAAGCCTCTGTCCAGGCATCATCCCTCCTCCAGCCTTGACAGTATAGATGTGCAGGAGTTCATCAAACAAAGACTGGCAGAGGCTGATCTGGACCCCAGTGTGCCCCCGTATGACTCCCTGCAGACATACGCCTATGAGGGTCATCGATCAGAGGCTGGGTCTATCAGCTCCCTGGATTCAGCAACAACACACTCTGACCAGGATTATAATTACCTTGGAGACTGGGGACCTGAGTTCAAGAAGCTAGCTGAACTCTATGGGGAAGTAGAACCAGAAAGAACAACTTAGTTGTAATTCCCAGAACAGAGAAATTCCTAAACAACTGGACAGATAATGACAACAATGATAACAAAAAAAAAGTGAACATAGTACTTGGAACTGAGTAAGTTGTATGCAGTTGCTGTAGAACAAGTGCCCTTTTCATATTTGAAACTGGGTTCTCCAATTGAAAGAAAGACAAATTTTGGAAAATACAGAAAAAAGAATCTATTGTCCCTTGTGTATTATTTTAAATTGTTCATTAAAGTCTCTGGTACCTTATCTGCAACAATACCTAAGGTAAAGCCAAGAAATGACATTTTTATTGCAATATGTGTAACAGCTCCAAGCTGCAGTAAGTTTATGGCCATGTCTATTTAAGAAGAGAGATAACAGAGGATCAAATCTCTTGCAGGTGGTTGTGATGTTGCATTTCTAGCTGTGCTCTAGGCCTTGTGATCCCAGTGTGAGGTAGACAGTGAGGTTTACTATCAGTGTGAGAAGTGCTACCAGTCTGTTTCCTTTGCAGGGGTGATAAGCCACACCTGTCCTCTTAAATAAATGGTCCTTTGATGAATTGATCTTATTGACTTAGCAGGTTGCATTGACAAGCTGTCATTTCATTATGTCCTTCATAATCTTGTCATCCATAACCAGATAACAGATGGAGGGTGTCATTATCTGTAGCTCAAACACAGCTCTAGCCCATAACCCCAGACCTGCTCTGTTACTGCCTGGTACAGGAACTGTTGTTTCCAGTGTTGTGCTTTTTCTTTTTGTCTTTTCATGGGAACATCACTCATCTAAATAGAATAGGCCCAAAGTACCCTTTATGCAGAGAAGCAGATGAAGCATAGGCTTTTTCAATAAAAACAGCAATGGCAGCACCATTAAACTGTGCAGTTGTTCAGCTCACTATGCTCCACTTACATCAAGAGCTGAGGCTCTTTAAATCTTTTGCTAGTCTGAACCGGAAGCTACAACAATCTGTTTAAAACCCAGAGTTCTTAAGCGTAATGTTTCTCTATTTCTGTGTGTGACTAAAGGCAAAATAGAGCTGCTGGTTAGAAATTGGGATGGCAAAATTTGAAGCAAGGAGAATAAGATGATGCTGCTTTCTTCTTTTAAGTTCAATCTACTGATACATATTTCTTTTAGAGTAATTGCCATCTCAGGAGAACAAAATGGTTTTTCCCTATTTCAAGCATCATGGAAACAGGAGCATTTTAAGTTAGTGAAGGAAATATACCATTACTGTAGTTCCTACGGATTAAGTAAATTGATTTCTTACATTAGTAACTTTGTAGCATTGCAGAAATGATAGTTCTCCTTAACATAGCAGGCTGCTTAACACCTAATCCAGCATTTTTTTTCTTTTCTTTTTTTTTTTTTGCTTTGCAGCAGCAGAGCTGCTAGACAGTTCTGCTTAACATAGCAGCCTACTTAGCACCTCATCTAGCAGATTCTGATTTTTTCTTTCCTTTGTTTGAAATTTTAACCTTTTCTCTGTCTTTCTGGTGATAATACTGTGAGAGGAGCAGGAACTCAAAATGATATCCCATGAGAGATTATGACCTCTAATACTCACAATCACTATTAACAATCCTCTGCTTGTAATTGTATCTCCACTTTAGGGAAATGGACTTCTTCCAGTATGCATTTGATTGGAAAACTGTCCAGAATAGAAGCTCTGTACTTTTTTCTTACTCTCCAGTCTGGTGTGCAGAGTGATACAAATTTGTATGATGCACTAGATTCCTCCCACTGCATTTTAGGTGCCACATACATTCAGCTTAGTAAAGAAGAGTCTATATTTATTGCTGATCTACTGTGAGCCACATAGGTGGACTAGATCATTAAGCCTTCTTTTCTTTACTCTCTGATTGGATAGGTCCTAGATATCAATGAAATTTCTGATCAATTTACTTTGAGGAGATTTTTTTTTCCTGGGATGTAGTCAACTGCTTTTGGTTTAAACAGCCTTCTGGAAAAAATAACAAGTAGCTTTGTAAGCAACTTTTACACTCTAAAAAGTATTAGTTGCACTGTAGTTCCAGAATTGTTTTTTAGTACACTATTTTGTTTAAAATTTGTAATGTTTCTTCGATCTTTCAGAATCTGAACCCACAAGAAAATTTTTACGGAAAAACACCTGAACCCTAAGATACTCTGCTGATGACTTGAAAGTAGTTTAATAATCGGTGTTAATTTTTTAAAATATTTTTATGAAATACAGACTCTTTTAGAAAAACATTAAAGAAGGCATTCTTACTGTAGTATGAAGTTAGATGCAGTAAGAGTTACACAGAAGCTGAGAATGGTTGTCTTTTACTGTCTTTTTTGGGAGTAGAACTAGGATATGTTTCAGTTTTGTCCCAAATAAAGCAATTAGTAGTGTGTGATTTTATTAGGAGAAATTTTCTTTTTTATTTAGGTCACACTTGCTTTATGCCAGCATCTAAATTTTTATACTGTATGACTAGCGTGTTAAAAACAAAATGTTTCAACATTACTACTACCATAATACTTTGTATCACAGCTGCATGAAAATTGCATTCATTGTTGTATTATAGTTTTGAGAATTAGGTATTAGTTATCTTTATGTCTATTCCCTCTGGCCCTACACCAAAGCAGGGAAAATCATTTGTGTTTTGTGTTTTAAGCAGTGTTCGTACCATTGGTTTTTTGGTTTTGGTTTTGTTTTGGTTTGGTTTTTTTTTTATTTATATCACAGAATGTTCAGGCTTAAAGGCAACAGAAGTGCAGTGACACAAGTGCAGTGACTCCTTACACTAATGGTCCATTTAAGTCAGTAATATCTCAGAGAAATAATAAATACCCTTTTCACCATTCCTGGTGCTCTCTTTGCTGCTATACAGCACGTGCATCGTACCCCAGGAAACCTGAATCCTTGGAAACTCTGCAGGGTTATTGAGACGCTGCTTCTGTGACGCTGTGGTGTGTCCTGTTTGGTACGTCCTCTCCACGGTGACCGCCAGATGTGCTTTTCTATCACGATATGTCTGCATGCTTGCTATGCTTACTGTGTTTTGTTCAAATACACATCACAGTGTCGTGTTGTTTGCATGACAAATAACAGAGTATAAATCTTCAGGGCCACAGAAGGAGGCCTCACAGTGCAGAAATAACAGGTTTAGAGTTTTATTATCCCAATCTCACTTTTTTTTTTCGTTTGGTCCTTTGTATCCTAAAAACAAGTTCAAACTCTGTTTGAGAAATTCTATGTTGACCTAGATTGAAGTGAAAGAAAATTAACATTGGATGCCACAATCATTTTGTAGCATTGCTCATTTAAACAAAGTATATATTCAGTGAAATTATTGTGGGAAACTTTTTCTGAGTTTATGGTTAAGTCTGATTGTATAGACTATGGTTAAAGCTTTCATGGATCTTTTGTGTACTCATATTCTCAAATATTTTCCTATTAGCCTAAATAGTAATCCTGTTGCTGCTTAACAACTAAATGCTGAAAACTGCCAGTTTGACTTAAACTGGAAATTCTGAGTAAAGTTAAACGGTACATGCAAAGTGATACTTAAGGGCTTTTCTGTTTACAATTTATTTCTGCAACAATCATTCAACTAATAGTACATTTCCACCAAAATAATTAGTTGCATTCCTTCAAATAAACGCTCTGTCTTATAATGGTGAGGGCACTCGGTATGCTCTAATCATGAAAAGTCAAAATAATCTGAAAGAAATGGTCAGCATAAGAATTGTAAAATGTTAAACTATATTGTCAGAATAAAACCTGTCAAAAATGTAGTTTAATGCACTTTAAAGACAAGGAAGAGTCAGCTGGTGTTAGGTTAAGATTCATACATTGAAAACAAAATAATTTGTTTATCAGTGTTACCTTTCATTACATGCACATAGAATACTGTAAAAGTTGAAAGTAACTTCACTCTGTTATGCACTTTATTTTTCTGCATTCTTCTTTGAAAACTAAAATAACTGCAAACAATTTTGAGTTTCAAGTGATGCAGTTGTTTAAATTGTGAATACTGAAAGAAAATGTCTATGGGAAAGTATTATTTCTGGTATTTAAAAGGAATTACAAAATGTTTGTGGTCTAAGATTTTTTAAAATCATCCTTTAGAAAATATAAGCATTGGACCAGTCTGGAATTGACCAAACACATAAGCTCACTCAAGGGTAACAAAGGGAATATTGTGAATGCAAAGAAGGATATGAAATTATGCTGCCTAGCACTATTTTGTGGATTATGAAGTGCTAGGACCTTTTACTTGCAGTACATACAAATGGCACAGTGCATTCTAAGGAACATTAGAAGTGTGTTGCAAGTTTTGGGCCATTCTTATTTTTCCAAAGTCTCCAAAAATATCTATATTTTTTTTAACAAAAGAGTAATGTAAAGTATACCTCCTTATGCAAGTGTTACTGACAGAAATTGTTACATTTTCTTTTAATAAACAAAAGGGACAAAATCTTTTATTCGTATTTTTCAAATAAAATGTGCTCTTTGCTATGGTGATGGGTTATTGTATTCCTCATCACAACCAGAACGTGTTAGTTTGTCTTCACTCCTGTGTTCTGTACTCACCAAGGAACCAGAACATCTAAAGATGCTCCATCTTTGTGGCTCAGGTGTGACACAGTTGTGTTAATGGGGCCAGTGTCAGAAACGGTGTGGGAACCAGAATTGGATCTGTAATGCCTGGTACAGTCCCTTGGTTGTGCCACTATTTCAAAGACTGTCTCACATGAGTATCGCTACAGATGGATAGGGCTGGAGAGAGACACTGTAAGATACTTTACAACAGACTGCAGTATAACTGCTAAATGGTTCATTACTTTTACTTGTGGCAACTGTTCCTCTCCAGCCATCACTGTCCTGAAACGGGTATGCAGTGTTACCAGACGAATACATTATTCAGATGAATGAATTAGGGAATTGCACATCCATTAATCCAGATTGGTGGTAAAAGCCATGGTTATTATCCTAAGTTGACACAGAAGACAAAAGCAGACAAGGACATTTACAATGATCAAGCTCAGGCACATGTAATGAAAGTGCACAGGAACCACTCATTCCTACTCGAAGGAATTAACAGACTTTTTCAACAAGCAATATTAGAAAATAATGATACCATAGCTCACAAAAAACTTGTTGCATGCAAGGCTGTCTTTCCCAGACATTTTTTATGTCATAAAATTCAAACATAAAGCTAGAGTGGACAGGAAACAAAAGTAGGATTGTCTTGCTGAAGCCTACTTACTCTACTTTATTGTCCATGGGCCACTTCAGATTGTGTACCACCATGCTATGCAATTTTCACATGTGCCTCACCACAGACCCAGAGAAAAAAATATTATGGTAAGATAATATTTGCAAGATAAATATTGTCAGCCTGAATCTAAATGCAAGTTCAGGGAGGTTTTATGGTATTTGTTTTAGTCCTCAGTTGAAATTTTAAAACTGTCAAAATAAATTTTAGAAATATTTTAGATAATCTTTTATATATAAGATTGAATTTTCTTTTTTTTTTCTTTTTCGCTGAGCAAAACTTACCATTATCTTATATTATCCTGAAATTTATTTTTAGCTTGTTTGTAGTCCCTACTACTTCTATATATGTAGCAAATGTATTATTTATACTTAGGTACAGAGAATCTTCAAAAGTTAGAACACTTTTCATTTGAGTTTAACAGACCTTTTCTGTGGGCTTCATGATTCCATGTAGCATTTTTATGTTCTTGCAACTCCTCACAAGTCCATCAAGGAAGTCCCAAAGATCCACCAGAATTTCCACACTAACTTTCTCTTAATTCCATTTGATCTGGAAGTACATGCAACAGAACTGATAGGCAAGTCAGTATCTGCAGAAACATTTTCATCCAGCAGAGATCCCCTCAAAGCAAACAAGAGACATTATGATTAGCACTCTAGAGGATCATAGGACACAAAGACCTTGGAAGGCAATAGATTCCTAGCCAAAGCTGAATAAAATCAGATCCAAAGAAACTTCCACCATAGTGGATGCTGTCATCATGCATGTTCAATGCCCAAATATGTGGTGAGCTCAATGTAAATCTCAGTGCAGGTACACATCAGTAAGTGAACTGCTCAAATATCAGAACTGCCAAATCTTCTGCTATGTTCCGAGCAGGAATGGGTCTGTCTTAATAGATTTGTCAGGCTAACAGTGTCAACACAATTCTGAGACATTCTGCAGTTGTTACACACAAATCCACCTACCACAGTAACTGTCTTGAAACAAATTAGATTGCTCTCAACCTTAAGATTATACATAGTTTCTTTAAATCTGAATTAATATCCTTGGATTAAGAGTAATTGTTCCCTTTATCTTCTAGGACTGATCTGGGTAAAAAGCATCTACAATTAAAATTCAACCCTGTTTTGAATCCTTGAGCACACACATCTAACAGCCAATTTCATTATTGGATTTGGGCTGGGCAAAAATCAAACACTGCTTGCGTATGAAAAGTAAAGCTCACTCTTACTAAGCAAACTATTTTTTCTCTGTTAGTGTAGGTCTATTGATTAAAAACTATGCTTGAAGGGAAAAGTGTATGAAAGTAGACACATCCTGATTGTCATATAAACCACATTTGGATTTCTCAGAAAGACGTAAACATGGCTCATAGTCTGTATAACTTACAAACTACATTAACTTTTTTTAAATCAAACTTGTATTTTCCAAATAGTTTCAATGCTTTGTGCTGCAGAAATTTTCATCTGAGAAATGGTAACATGGAAAAGAATAATTGAGAGAGAAAAATCTTTTTAATCTCTAGCTGCTCCAACTATTAAAAAGGGGAAAACTTGAAAATATGTTTCTTTATGATAAAAATGGAATCATCAGCTCTGAAAAACAAATCTCTTGCATATGATGTTGGTAGCAATAAAAATAATTATGTTACTGTTCTTTCTTACTTGTTTTAAGCATCTTGTTTTTAATGTGGGATGCCAAAATATGCCTTTAGTGTTGACTACATGAGTTATATAACTGAGACTACGGCATGCGATTTTCTGAGAGAAGGAAATGAAATGTAAAGTAAAACTCTCAAATCTTGTAAGTGAAACAGAAACTGAGACTCTAAGTGTATCAGAAACCACCACCTCATAAACATATTCTATACCATGTAGTGGTATTAAAAAAAAAAAAAAAAGGCCTCCAATGTTCACTTGATATTGTCTCCTTTCGGAATGACTTTTTAATGTATATTTATCAGTAGAGGGTTTTTAAAATTTTTTCGGTAAGACTCACTGCATTTTTTTGACAAAATTTCTTCATTTTCCTCAGAACATTATGAAATCATTTCTGTTGAATTTGATGGAAACATTGTCAGAAGGACAATTCTTTGACAAGTCCAGGATAGAACTTCTCACCAAAATCTGCAAGGACTAATCATTAACTAACTGGTCAAAGCATTTTATTATGGATGTGCAAGATAGACCTCAGAGGAGGATGTTACATGGGGATCTCCCACTTCAACTATTCCTTTATCATAATCCTACATTAGAAGTTTCAATGATTTTTTTACTGATTGATAAATTATTATTTTGGGTAAAGCAACATTCTTGTTTTCTGTCAAGGTCTGTGAGGATGAGGGATCCTGAAAACATCTCTTACACATTTTTTCACTTTGTATCCTGCTTTATAATTGCTACTTCTTTTTTTTTTTTTTTCCTACCCTCACAGGGCCCCTTTCTCCACTGAGTGCTTGAAGCACTGCAGTATAAAGCTCAGATTAAGAATGGCAGGGGACTCTAGGAATACAAATTCATCTCTCTGAAAAATGGAAATACTTTTCAATGATATCTGATGTCACATGTACTAATCTTCATTTTTGTACCTTGGGGTAAACATTTAAATTGGACTTTATCACAGCTTAATTCCTTACTGTTTTTTCCCTGCATGATATTCCAAAACTCAAATCAGTTTTTATTATAATATAAAAATCTTATTGTTTTTTAGCAGTTATATTGTCCAAGACCCTAGTGTCTGAGGTCACAGAGAAAATTATATTATTTTATATTATTTATTTATATTAAATGATACATAATAAATTATTTGCCTAAGTAATTGCTTACTTTAAAGGCAAGATTTCTGATTTTTGTGTTACAGAGTAGAGACTTATAAGGGAGGAAAGGGAATTATAGGAAGCATGAAGAACAATGGAAGAGTAGTGGAGTAGACAACAAACACCACAGGACAGATGTGATTACACAGAAATTATCAGAAATGCATCACAAAATAAAGTACATAATGATACAGATTTTTCAGTGAACGATTACAATTGTTACTGTAAATTTTATGAATTAAAATTGCAGTATTTTATGATTAGTCTTCTTCAAGTTAATACAAACATAAGTTATATGTGATATATAATGGGGATAGGTTAAGAAACCCAGGGAAATATCCAGGGGAAAATGGACATAATTAAAAGTTATTTATCCATTTCTAATCGTTTTTATTGATATTATTCTGGCTATGCTAATTTCTGTTGCTGAAATTTTTGATTTTTTTCAAAAAATTGTTGATTGCAGGAATAGTAACAAAAGCTACCCAAATTGCTGCAGGTGAAAATAGTTAAGTACTTACTTACAGGAATCTATTACTTTTTGTAATAGACTTGTATCCACACAAAATATTGCCAGAACTCAGAAGGCATTGGAGAAAGCTGTGGTCATGATGTACATAAGAAAACCTTTGCTAACTCTGTTCTACTTCTTTCACATCTAACCAAATTTCAGGTTAGGTAAGTCTAAAATGATTTCATTGCTCACACTTTGTTTAGCTTGTGTGAAAAAGAAATCCTCAAAAATACAGACATTACGTGAAACACAGAACATAAATGCACCTTATGCTATATTTAGCTTACTATCCAAGATTTACCCAAAAAAGAACAAAGTGAAAAGGAGCAAAATCTTAGGCTATCTTGGACATTCAACATCCACACTGGAATCTCAATTGTCAGGTCAATGGAATAAAAATTTCAATGTGTGCATGCAAAGATGCAGTGTGTCAGTTGAAAAGTAAGTGATTTTAGACAGCAGTTTACACATAAATTAAGACTGTCTCTTCCCAAGTTTTATTTTAGAAAGGAAGAACTCCTTTTGATAAAATGGGTCAGATGATAGAAACATCATAATTCAAGTGAGTGGAAAGAGAACTTGGTAGAGTTCTATATAGTTCTTGTAGAGTTCTATATAATTCTGACAGCCATGAAGATGCTGCTTTAATGTGCTACTGTGGAAAAGAAAACTTTTGGCCTCTGAAAGTGAAAAGACTCCTTGTTTTCGAGGCATTTTGTGACAGACATATCACAGCTTTAAAGGATTTATCCTGAATGTGAGAGGTTGTAATGGTCAATCTGTATTTTTGCACTTTGGGCAGCTCCTGTTGACGGTGCAGTCTGCATGGTCCCTGGTACTGCTCAGGAGCATCTCATTCTCGACAGACTTTTTAATAAGAGTGTGGTGGTGAATGCACTTGGTTCAAAATATTAACATGAAACTCTGAGCATTTCAGTTCAGGGTCACAAGTTCATATTTGACATGGAAATGTGAAATGCAAACATGAGTACTGGTAAATTACTACTTCCTTACAGGAAATTTGTTTCTAATCTCACTTCAGTGTTGGTACAGAAAACCCCCAGGGTGGCAGTGCCAAATAGTCACTCAGTATGATCACCATATGCCCATCTGCTCCTAATTGTATTCTGAATCCTTTGTTCAACTATGGGGATTTGACAAGTAATCCTGTAACAAATATATCCAAATTTTAGATAGAATATTATGTCTGTATTCAGCTCAACATTCCATCACCAGCTTCCACCCTTGCTACATCAGTGCTGTTGCTCCCAGATTGCAGTGGAACTAAAGAATTTATGGATGATAAGGATCTGAACTTCTTGCTGCTGAATAAACACCAGCTGAGGTCTGCTGCCTTAGGAAACTTAACATGTACAAGAGGCTGATATACACTCTCATCCAAATGTTGACAGAAACAACATGAATAAAAATAAAATAGAGGATGTTTTGTAATTGAAGTCCAAGGGACAGATGAACTAATGAAAAGATAAGATTGAAATATTTCTGAGAGAAGTGGAATATATATCTTGATGCTTCTGGGTGACTTGATATATCTGGTTGTTTACAAAGGAAAATTTATAGAAGAGCAAAAGTCCTTCTTACACTTTTTTGAAATTGATAAAAGAGAACTACACAATACACACAGGAAAGATGAATATCCCATATGGGATCCAGTAATAATGGACATGAAACTGCAGTTCATTTAGTGATAAGAAAGCTCTTTGTATATGCAGTGATATAGAATCAAGGCCAACTATTTTATATAAATGAAGAGTACAGTAGAAGAAAACTTGTTTTTTGAGTTTAGTAGAACTAAGAGCAAAATTCTGTTCCTTGAAAAAAATTATGTTCCATCCATAAACAAACATATTTTTCCTGTGTCTGTCATTGATTCCCTATCTGTCCTCAAAAATACCTTAATATATGCCTATTAGCCAAGCATTGATTTTTTTTTTTTTTTTTTCCAGTAGGGAATTAATTAGACTTCAGTGTTCATATATGCTTTCTTGCAATCAATCCTCTCCATATATACATGTACTCTAAACAGAAGATGCTAAAACAAAAGGTGCAGAAGTTTCCAAGTAATAATTTCTACTAATAACCTGGAACCTTAAATCTAAGGGATTTACAATTTCAACTCTAATGTTCAACTTTGAAAATCTCTTTTTGTTAGGTACTTTAGGAATCTAGCATGAAAGTGTTGGAAAGTTACAAAACTTACATATTCTATTCTGAAAATGTTCTTAGAAATTGTCTAGAACAGCCACAAAGGGCAAAATCAAGTGGACACAGCAATTCCTAGGATATGCAAGTTAAGAGTAAACCTAGTTTATACGGAAACTCAATCTTCTAGGTTATCTTGAAGTACTCAAAAAGGCTTTGAATAAAACATGATTTAGTCACTTGGATTTCCAATAAGATTTTGATAAAGTCTTTCATAAAACCTATAATGGGATTACATGATCTTAAAGACAGATTTAAGAACAGGAAAAAAAGTACAGGGCTACTTTGTAAGGCTTCTCAGTGTAAAGAGTACTGTTAGGCATGATTTTAGGATTGGAATTGTTTGATACAGCCAAAGATAATCTAGAAAACCAAACTGTGACTACTTGCAAAACAATCAGTGAATCATTACTGCATGAACTGAAGCTGTGGTTAAAATGGAAAAAAAAATACAAGGTAATGAGCAAAAGCAAAATCTACCCAAAAGGCACCTGCTCCATGAATTCAGAATAAATTTATTACTCAGGGAGAATATTTTGAGTTGCTGTTTCTAACTAAATATCTGCTAGGTGGTGGTCAAAACCAACATAAACAAATCTGGTATTTAAACATAAGTCATAAGACAAACAATTAGAAGTGGCATTATGCTTTCAAAAATTTAGAGTGATTCCACATTTCAACTACTCAGTAAAACAGTCTGGTCCCATTCAAAAAATGAGAGAAAGCACACAGAAATCAAGAAAACGTTTAATAATTGTGAAACAGTATGCATATCGGCAGTTTTAAAAGTTAGGACTTTTCAATATGGAAGAGAATTGAGTGATGGGAATAATATCTAAAAAGTCAAAAACTTCAAAATTACAACTGATATGTGGGAAATAAATATAAAACTGGTATTATTATTTTTCACAAGAGAAAAGTGAAAAGAAAAAATTTAGGAACTATAAGCTTTTAATTAACAGATTTGAAACAAAATGAGATAGTTTTTCACATGACATACAACTAAGTGGTAAAAGTCAAGAGATGATATAGTCTTTTTTCCACAACAGATGTGGCTTTGAAAGTCACATACTGGCAATTTTTTTTCTTCAGCTATGGTGCTGTTGACCTGCACTACTGTCCTGGTTTTTTACCTGGTGACAACAGGAAAAAAAATCTGGCTTCTGGCAAAGAGGAGAGCCACTAAAAATGAAACCTAATATCAATAGCATTAAAACTGTTTCCAGTGTTTCATACCTAGCAGTTTGGAACACAAATAAGCCACCGACTAATTTCCAGCCCTGTAATACTTACCTGCATGCTCTTCTGCATCTTTTAAATCTGCCAGTCACCCAGTTACAGAAGTAGTTCATGAACCTTCTTCAGCTGACTTGGCTCATCCATAGATAATACCAGTCTGGAAAATGAACCCACAAGTTCATTTAAAGTCCAGTGAATTATGAAATGGAAGTCAATGAACTGCTCGCGTCTACTCATCCTGTACTGTCCACAGGCTTCTATTAGACCATTCAAAATGCTCTGAAGTGAATCATTACTTAATTAAATTACTGAGAGCTGAGATTACAGAGAAACCACATAAAATATTCAGAGAATCAGGTTTAAAGAGAAGTAGAAATATGAACCACTATGTTTCTCAACTATTAATCACATCACCTGTGACACTCTTTTTATGCATGAGACCATAGCTGACAAAAATACCTGTTGAGAAAATAACTCAGCTGTATGTTTTATTCAGTATTAGGACACATCAATGCCAACTTCAAAATTAATGATTCCAATTATATATGTTAAACTTGGGAAATTCAAATCCAACTAACTACTTAAATTCATCCATTGCTGAAAGTGGTAATTTAGAAGAATACTTTGAACTCTCATATCTTTTTCTTCAAATATGACAAATTGAAAAAAAGAAAATTAATATTTGAAGCATACAAAGTTATAAATTTTACATTGCCCACGTAACAAGGAAATAAATTATTCATATTATGCAGAAGGAAAAGACAAGTGTGGCCAAAACACATTTACTTCTTACCTGCAAATTAGTGAGTGATTTTATTAGTTACTCCTCTTCTTCCAGTGCCTAAACTTTTTAAAGAAATCACTCTTAGTTATATACACTGGCAAAATTTTATACTTCCCATGTAAAAAAAAACTGTTTTGTAGAAAAACCCCAACAGTTACTTACTAAGAAAAAAAAGAAAAAAATCATGCATTTAATTTAACAAAACACAGCATAATCATGTTGATTACGGTAAAATAGACGTATGGGACTGGGACTATAAATAGCTCTATGGAGGCCTTTCTGTGTGCAAACACATCAAGTAAATACATTAAAACTTACAATTCTGACTTCCTCTTGCAGAATGAAGATTGCATTCTTTCCTTACTAAGAATTTACTGCTAATACATAAAAATTCTATGAGGTATCGATTGTTTTGCAGTGAGCTATTTCTTCCTTCCTTCTTGATCAGTCAAACATTTATTTGTTTCTTGTCTTTAAAATTCATCATCCTACCCAGGCTTGTATCTAGCTTCCAGCATTTTATTAGCCCTGTCAATGTCATTTGCAAATGTGACAGCTATCACCCATAGTTAACAGCTTATTTATATATACAAAAATCACATTAATATACTGGCCAAAATAGTCATAAAACCCAGTTAGGCATAAAGCATTTAATGTGCTTTGCACAAAATGCAAGAGAAAATATTGATCATATAAACAAATAACTCTGCTTATTTCAATTAGTATAGTTTGAATAGTCACTGGTAGAAGCCTTACATTACAAAGTTCTACTTACAGATCCAATTTTACTCAGTAAATCAGATACTCCCCTCCCACAGAGTCACACCACACATACATTCTCCTGATAGACTATTTCATTTTAAGCATGTTAAATATATGGTAAAATTACAAACTCGGTTTGAATAAAGAAAAAGTGGCCTAAAGAGAGAAAGCAGAGTCGCAGCAGAGCAACAAATTTTGTGCACTCAGCTCCAACTAGACAGATTTTATTATTGTACTAAAAAGTTTCAATATATCATCTTTTACTAGTGTGTTTATGTGATAGAAGCAATGGGGTTTTTTTGAAAAAAAATCTTTCTTATTGATGGTATATACTAACTGACTGGGATATTCTTTCTTATCATTTGGGATAACATTGGAGCTAGATTATATCTGTATGATGTATTTATATTTATGTGTCTTTTTTTTAGGATGAATCACAAGACTGAATGGAGCACTTAGTTCTGGGATGGCTCTCTTGCTCTATTGGTTCCATTTGATATAGACTCAAATATATATTTGTTGTTGTTGTTGTTGTTGTTGTTGAAATGCTATCCCGATAGCTTCCCTGGGGAAAAAATGTTTCACATTACAGGATGTTGGGGTCATATTAGGGTAGAAATGGCAGTAGGTGGTGTGTGCTTAGAGGCATTTAATTTTCTGTTTCAAAATAACTGAGGAGGCCACAGTTCTGATCTATATTTTAGTCATGACTGATCCCTTTATATTACCTAAGAGCCTTATAGAGCATTCAAAATATTATGTGTGGGAAAAATATGACTGATGTGTGAGATTCAAACAATTTTTATTCAAAAGTTTTCTATTTTAACCACTCTATATGAGACTAAATGTAGATAACTGCCTATAAATCAAGGCTTTTTTGTTAAAAGAGATAATGATGGGTTTTGTCCTTCTGTCCTGAAGAAGCACAGTGGTAGGCTAACCTACATCAGAACAGCTCTTCTCCTGAAGTCTAAATTTTGTGCAGCTGGGTATGATGAGCTATCTTTTGTATATTGTTGGATGGAGTGAAACTACTTCCCAGCAGGATGGGCTTTCTGAACAAATTTTTGCTGTAAGTCACACATCCTGCAGTATATTCACACAGTTCAGTGCTTGGGAGTCATAGCTGTTGATGTCTTATCAAGGAATGTAAGCATGAGGGAATAAGAAGCTCTGCTTTCCCATGCTCCTGGGAGCTGAAGTATTTCTTTATGTTGCTTGGCACTTAGACCTCTGTCTAATAGAAGCCTTGATTTCATTTTTCACCCTCAAGACTGGGTGGACAAGGTCCAGACTCCCCTAATACAATTCTACTGGCTAGTTGTTTTTTTTTCTTTTTATTTGTAAGTAAATTTAATTTTAACTTATTGCATTATTTGACTCCCAGGAATAGCAGAAATACAAGGAAATAGGAAATTTAGAGCAGAAAAACTCTTCTTGAAGGTCTCTGTTTTTCTCACATTCTTCAATTAAATCTTAAATAAAATGATAGAAAATAAATCATTAGCAACTCAAAAGCTTTCAAAAATCAAATTATTAATTTTTGCTATCAAGTTTGGGTGGAGAACTCTATAATGATTTATGTTAATGTATTCTTGTACATTTAACTTGACAACCCTAAGTTGGGGTCACCCCTTTCCCAGCAGAGCAGGTCTCCATCTCCTCACAGCCTTGCACTTCGTGGCCATAGGCACCACCAAATACTTTCAGACCCAAATCCTGGCCACTCCACCCAGGAGTCACCCCTGCAGCCCACCCTTGATGTCAAAGACTGGACATCTGGACACAACAGAGCCATGATTCGTCCATGATTTTAATATACCTTGCATTCCCTTTTCAGAGACTACTAAGTGATTTCAAAAAGACTGTCTCATCTAATCCATATTTTCTATAACTTCTATAAAAGCCAATAAGGATGTTGCTGCACTTTGGACTGCCCTTTGAATAAACTGTGCCTACAACCTGCATTCCATAAAAAACTTAAGAGTACCACTGGTCCTGTTTACTGGTCACACAAGAAATGGCTTCAGATGATGAAACATTTGCCCTGTGTACTGAGTTTGCAAGGGCAGGTTTTGGTAGCGGGGGCCACAGTGGTGGCTTCTGTCAGAAGCTTCTAGAAGCTCCCTCCATGTCCAGCAGAGCCAATGCCAGACTGTTCCAGGACAGACCCACTTCCAATCAAGGCTGGGCTAATTAGAAATGTAGGTAAAATCTCTGTGGTAACATACTAAAGAAGAAGAAGAAAAATTATTGTGCAGGTGTAATTACAGCTGGAGCAGATGAGAACATGTAAGACGAACAACTCTGCATACACCAAAGTCAGTGGAGGAGAGAGAGAGGCCAGGGCTGAGATTCCCCTGCAGTCTGTGATGCAGACTGTGATAAAGCAACTGTCCCCCTGCAGCCCATGGGGGAGCACGTGGCTGCAGAGGTCCACCTGCAGTCCATAGGAAACCCAGGCCAGAGCAGGAGAAGGCCTGAGAGGAGTCCATGAACATGTGTGAGACTCGTGCTGGAGCAGGCGCCCGGCAGGGACTTACTGACCTGTGGAGAGTGGAGCCCTTGCTGGAGCAGGTTTGCAGATAGAACTTATGCCCCAGTGGTCCTGATGGACTGAACAACTGTGCCTTAAGGACTGCATCCCATGGAAATGCTACCCATACTGCAGCAGTTTCTGGAGAACTGTTGCCCATGGTATGGACTCATTGGAAAAGTTCTGGAGAACTTCCAGAGCGTCCTCTCCATCAGCAGCAGAAAGAAACAGCAAGCAATGAATTATGGTAACCCCTATTCCCTCTCTCCTGTGTCACTGAGAAATAGGTGGGGGGGGAAGTGTTTTAAGGCCTTATTTTGCTTCTCATTATTCTGATTATTGCTAGTAATAAATACAATTATTATCTCTAATTCAAGTCTGGGGTTTTTTTGTGAGAGTATAGAGTGATCTTTCTCTGTCATTACTTCAACTCACGAATCCTTCATTATATTTTCTCTCCCGTGTCCAAATGCAGAGGAGTGATGGAGATGCTTTGGTGGGTGTCTGGCAGCCAACACCTAGCTATTCTTATTTTGTTGCTTTTCATAGCTCGAGGGCAGCTGATTGATTTAATATGTCTAGCTCACAGAATATATTTGATGGTTTTCTGCTTGGCAGCAAAGCCTAGCTACCAAAGAGAACTGCAGAGAGGAAAAGTCATTCTCTTCTTGCCATTAGATTTTGCCATTCCTATAAACTTCAAACTGAATTTGAAGTAGCACAAACAGAAGTGTGATCAATTTCTTGGTGTGAATGAAGATAGAGGAGCCTCTAAAACATAACATGATAAAAACTATGACTCACAAGAAAAACTCCTCTGTATTGAAAAAATTCTCCCCAGCCTTTGTACAGTACTGCCACAGTATGTGCAGGGAAAAAATCATGAATATTGCATAATATGGATTTTGAACATAATACATAGTGTAATTCCTGGGTAAATTGTTATTGTACATCAGCATTTGTAATGGTGTTTGCCACAGAAAAATATAATTTTTATTTCAGGCATAGAAAGAGGTACTATTTTCTTGTACCTTTAAATCTAATTGCTTAGAATATTGTATAAAATTCCATGTAGTTTTGTGCAGAGAACAAGACAACAAGAAATTCTATTTTTAGTCTAGTTTAAACATTGCTTCCTTTACCTCTTATTTTCCACAGCAGTGATCAAGGCTCAGAGAAGCTCTTGCAACACTTTTCAGATAGTTTCAGTCATTTTTGCTTCACTTGATGGAGATTACTATTCCCATGTGTTGTGTTAGCAAAGTAGTCATGCAATGCATTTGAAGCTTGAATTAAAAGTCCATTTTTTCCCCTGAACAAGGTTCATAAATAAAAAATATCTTCTCTGAATAAAATTCAGGTATTGCACTGAAGGGAAAAGGCTTTATATGTTAACACCGTCAAAAGTCAATGATGCATAGTAAAATGGCTCCACAAGTGATGAAATTCAGATTTCAAGCTAAATTCTCTAACTTTCATTTAAAAAAAAAAGTTCCAGTTCACTCAGTTTTGTTAGGATTTCTGTCAGGATCAGTTCAATTTTATTATACACGTGTGTTAAATAAACGCTTAAGATATTTCTGAATTTCTATACCTTAAATCATCATTTACAGGTTTGACCCACTGCCTCAGGGAAATTACTTTCAGGACATTATATCTGAGACAGTGTTAGGTGATATCTAGATGCATTAATTTATCACTCACACAATTCTCCTCCCTCTAACTCTGAAGTTCATTCAGCAGGCTGTATCCTACTTCATCCTTGTACACTTAGCTGACTGTCGGTGATGAAGAAGTGAAGACTGTTACCAGTCTTTGGATTCCCATCAAAATGATCAGTTGAATGCCTTCAAATCACATCTCTTCCTGCAGCTGTCAAGGGAACGCAGTGATTCAGATTATGGTATTTCCAAGGACTGGTAGCTCTATTAGTTCCCTTGAAAAAAACCACAGATTATGGTACACATTCAGTTCACATCAGTTAGGCATCATAAGGAAGGTGTCCACACTCGGTGCTCATTCTTGGTGCATGGACAGTGTCTCTGGGTAATGGGTATCTAAGGCTGTTTATGGACATTATTAGGATAACTGTGTATCCAGCTGGGACAACTGAAATTCTTTACTGGTCAAGTGTTCAAGTGCCATACTGATGTAATACTCAGTATTTAAATGAGTTAAATATGCACCTATGGTTTGAATGAGAGAAAGTTCATTTTTAGCTACGGTTTTAGAGTGTATTTAGTTTTGTGTTAATTTGACTGGGTTTTTTGCTACTTTGTCCATCATTGTTGAAAAGAGAACTATAAGAAAACTAAACTTGAAGAAAAAAGTAGACTTGAAGGCAAAAATAGATTAGAAAGAATTGTCTTCATTATACATATAGACCCATTTAAAAGAAAATAAAAATAATCTGCTATAAAAGTTCAAAACTTCTTTATATTTCTTAGACTATTTTGCTAAGAAAAGTCATACTTCTTATTCTGGAAATAGCCACTTTCAGAAATTAACTGATTTAAAGAGTACAAATATGTCAAATGTAGCTTTTGAAATAATTAACTGTACAGATTTGGGAAGACCAAATTGAAAAAAACCTCTCTTTTCTGCTCTATCCATCTTTTGTACTGTGAACTGATGACATGTCAGATAGACACACAGAAAACTCATGAAAAGTTACAGCTCCTAAAGTATTTTTCTGTGCTGAAACAACAGTTGATTTCCTTGCTATTTTACTAATGTGTTCATCTAAGACACGGTGTTTTTGCTCATTATGTCAATAGAGTTGGAACTCTGTGTCTGTGCAGGTGGTGGCCTCTCATGTAAAGTAGCTGAAAGCCTTAAAATCCTTTATTTGGCTTGATTAGACAATGACCCTTTGCTTGTCATTGATTTCAGAATCTAGAGTTTATTAGCAGGTCACCAGTGTACTTTTTTTCCCTCTGTATTGTTGGCCATTACCCAATTCAAACAACTAAATACAAAACCAAATCAGAATCAAAGTTGTTATTTTTAAAAGGTTTCATTGTTTCTTTTTCCTTTGTATAGTTACAGAATTTTCATGTATATACTAGTACTTTCATAAATTTTACATTCTTATGTGCTAATTCTAGAATTTTTATTTATTTTTAAATATAGGAATGCAAGTGAAATATAAATGGTGAGTCAGTATGGATTTCAGGTAAAGGTTAATGTATTTTAAAGGCTT
>VXBR01003145.1:221331-264802 GCA_013400215.1 Cisticola juncidis | reverse complement strand
GACAGAAAAAAAAAAGAAAAAAAAAAAAGAAGAACCCCAACAACTTAAAACAAACTAATAGCAAACCAGATGGAAAAAGCCAAAAATATATTACTAAAGTAAAAGCTCATAAAGTGATTTCCAGCATGCCATACCATTCCTTTCTGAAAACAAAAGCAGAATAACAGGTTTTCTGTATAGTACCTATATGGAGAGAACAATCAGTGGATCAAGTGCAGAGGAAAAAGAAGGGTTACAGTCTGTAGGTCAGTGGCTGAAGCATGGCTGTGCATAAAGCATTGATTGAAGGCATTGGAAGCAGAGCATCTAACAGTGTAAACAACAGAATAAAATGGATACTGTCCAACACAGCTTTCAATACCTCCTGTTTTGGTGCAGTTTGCATACTTGGTAAGAGTACCTGCTATTCCATCATTACAGAGCTTAAAAATAATGAATAATAAAGGATTATGGTCCAATTTCCATATAAAAGTACTCAACTCATTATTTGTGCTTTTGACTTGGTGTTCATCTGGCTGTTCTCTGAACAATTTCCTGATAGGTTCTGCATGCATTTGATTGAGGCTGCAATCCGGTTATGTTCCCATGAATATCACATGAAAGAGCATCCCAGTCTTTACTTGTGTCTACATAAGTGGAACATTTTATTTATTCGTAAGAGTCAATGCATTGTAGAAGGTTGGATATTGGATAGACAGAGAAATATCTTCACCAACTGAGTTTTGGCCTATATAGATAAGTTGCAGAACTGTTTTCTTCAAAGTTCTTCTGTGAAATGGACCTGGGCTGATTGATACATAGTATTTTTGTTTGTTTCAGACAGGCAAAATCATAGAATCATAGAATGGTTTCAGTTGGGAGGTACCTTTAAAAGTCATCTAGTTCCAGTGCTCTTCCAGTGGGTAGGGACAGCTTCCACTAGATGAGGTTGCTTAGAGCCCAGTTTAGCCTGCCTATGAACACTTCCAGGGAT
The DNA here is from genome assembly GCA_013400215.1 of Cisticola juncidis. Taxonomy (NCBI): domain Eukaryota; kingdom Metazoa; phylum Chordata; class Aves; order Passeriformes; family Cisticolidae; genus Cisticola; species Cisticola juncidis. The sequence continues at coordinate 263,829 of VXBR01003145.1, read as the reverse complement.
AGGGCAACATATGGACAACAAGTGTCTCACCACTCTCAATATCTAATTTGAATCAATCACATTTCAGTTTAAAACCACTACCTCTTATCCTGTCACAACAAGCCCCGCTAAAATTTTGTCTCTGTGCTACTTAAAGACCACTGTCAAATCTGAAAGGCCACAATAAAGTCTCCCATGTGCCTTCCCTTCTCCGGGATGAGAAACCCCGACTGTCCCAGCCTGTCCTCATAGGAAAATTTTTCCATCCCCTTGATCATTTTTGTCACTCTCTTCTAGACCTGCCCCAACAGGCCCTCATCTTCCGTTGTGCTGAGGACACCAGAGCTGGATGCAGTGTTCCAGGTGAGGTCATACAAGAAAGGAGCAGAAGGGCAGAATTCACTCCTTTGCTGTGCTGGCCATGCTGCTTTGGATGCAGCCCAGGAAACCAATGGCTTTCTGGGTTGCAAAAAGAAATTATTGACTCATGTCCATCCTTTCATCCACCAGCACCCCCAAATCCCTCTCAACAGGACTGCTGTGAATATGTTCATCTTCTAGCTGAAATATTTCTAGTTTTCTGAGATATTACTTATCTTCCATTCATATCAAAATAGAAACTAATGTTTAGAACCGTAAGTTGTGGAGGAGCTTTATCTCATAAAAGTAGTCAGTGAATTTCCTAGTGAATTTTCTGGTAAATGAAGTGAACAAAGAAGTTACTTTGATTTTTGGTCCTAATGTGCATGCTAAACTGCAGAAGTTTTTCCTAGTAGGTGTGATTATCTACTTTGTATGTTGTCTACAGTCATCTGAAGCTCATGAAAAAAAATCTCTCATTAGGACTCCCATACTTCTTTCAAAGGGACACTTTGAAACTGTGCTTTTAATAGAGTTTCTTTAAGAAATTCTTGGTTGTTTCTGATAATTTTCCCCTCTAGAGTAGTTGTATTTATTCTGAGGAACCTTTTAAAAATCTCCTTTTTAATTCTGGACTTTCACGCAAAAGGGTGTATTCCTGAGCAGCTCTAACCATCACTCTTGCAGCCTATCTTCAGCTACAAAGATGTTGCAACATAAAATAAATACTGATTCTTGTCTGTTGCTTTTTATGAAAAAGCTGACAACAATGTTCTCTAGTTTTTTGGGTTTTTTGTTTTTTGGTTTTTTTTTGTATTGTGATTTTTTGGTTTGTTTTTGGTTTTTTTGTTTGTTTGTTTTTGTTTTTGTTTACTAGTTTAAAGTTTCCATCTCTAAATGGATGAAAGCAATAATCTCATTTGACTTTTACAACAATGCAGGCAATATTTGCACTAGGTTATGAATAGGATTTTAATTTGGCATCAATAATGAAAAAAGTTTTAACAGTTACAGTTTTTTCTATATTATAATTCTATTTTTCTTTCCTAATATAGAGAAATATAGGTTGCATTTTCCTCCACTCATTTCCCTAACTCATTTCAAAACTTAAATTCTTTTTCATGTATTGAGGGAAATGTAGCAAACTCAGAAATTGTTTTGACATATACCTTAAATTATGAGGTAAGAAGTGTAATTTTGAAGCATACTTCCTTTACTTGTTTTCCTTTTCCATTTGTTAAATGACCTGAGACAAGAAGGAAAATTAAGTACTTTATCAAAAAATACTACATTGGTTTATGATTCCTCTGGTAAAAAAGCATTCTTCATACCTCCCCATTCTCCCCCATTTTTTCATCCTGAGCTATAATCCCATCATTTGCTTGACCAACTTTCTTGAACTTTGAACTTTGTTTTAGTCATGTAGAGTGAAAAGTATTAAATCTAGCACATGCAGCCAGGTGTGATCTGCTCGTCTATGCAGTCATACCTTCTCTGCCTCTCATTTGTCTTAATAATACAGCTAGAAGCATTAGGAATGCCAGTCAGGTCACATCAGTTAATGGACTGTTCTTGTCACAGACCAAATTTTCTCATTAGAGGCAGAAGGAAATAATTTCAATGTTAGATCTCTTCTGGACATTATCTATCTGTATACTTTCCCCTCCCCTGCAGCTCTCCTGTCTAAACCATCACGGCTTTAATTAATATCCCCTCTTTCTTTCTTTGAGTCAGTGAGCCAGCAATAACCTATGTTGTGTCATTTTCTGTTATTTTGTACTAGTTGTATACTAGTTGTATACCAGGGTACACGAGCATGGCATTAGATCCCATTCTGCAGCTAAAGACCTATTGTTTATTGTTACAGACCATTGAAAAGAAAGACAGGGGTGGTTTTTTTTTTTGTTTTTTTTTCTTAAAATTGGCTCTTTTTTTTTAAGAAAATGCCAATTAAATTACTAGGTACTTTATTATTTATATTAGCTCTGAATTCACAAGATAAAATGATAATACATTTAGATCACACTAACAACAGGATATGATCTCTAATTTCATTAAAAAAAGCTGAATTTCAGCTGATTTTTTGTCATTAACTGATGTAGTGATTCCATCTTTGCTAATTTCTGCTTCCCATAATTAGTGTAGTAGTTTGAGTGTTTGCAAAAATAATTTTCTCTTTTTCTGCTGTGAGATAGGATTAGGAGAAAAGCAAGGCAGGCTCCAACTTAAAAGGTATAAAGACAACTGTATTAACAGAACTACAAAAGAGAAAAAGAAATAACAAAAATCAGAATGAAACCTTCAAAACACTTCTCCTCCCCCTACAACTGTTCACTTTTATACTTACAATATAAAGAGAGAAAATCTGGGATTTTCAGTCAGTTTAACCACATTAAAATAGTCTTTCACCAGTTCTTTAGGGAGAGGAGCCTCTTAGAAACCTCACAGAGATATTGCCACAAGAAAAACAGTCATCTGGTGGCTCCCATGTAACAAATCTGCAGCCACCTGGAAACTCTGTAGACCATGAAGTCCCACTCATTGGCAGCTTTTCCCACAACTGCGTATGGGCCATGGACTCACACATACTCACGGGGTATCATTTTAAAAATGAATAGTTCCAAAAGCAAGGGATTTTTTCACCTCAAGGAACAGAGATCTTTTCTCTTTGTAGGGGCAGATCCTCATTTTCATCTCATCTCTCTCTCTTTGTTCAGGCATCTCAAGAGACCACAGTTACTTCCACACTTACTTAGTCCATTTTTGTGATCTGTTTTTATGTTAAATGGGTTGTTTTGCTGTCCTCTGTATTAATAACTTCGTCCTAGTACTGTCTAGATTGCATTCACCTATGTAGCTGTCAATTCTTCCTAAATCCTGCCTTTTCTTCCAGACTTTTGCCTGTCAATCTCCCATTCTTTGATGCCTTATTATTTGTTAAGACTGCTGTGTTCCCTTACTGGTTTCAGTATTGTAATCCCTGCCTTGTTCCCTTCTCCCTGTTATAAATGTTTAGCCAATTCCAAATTAATAAATGATTTTAATAATTTTCAAAATTAACAAACAGAATTTAGGGTCAATCAATAATCGGAAGTTCAGTGTCGAGTCCCAGGATCAGCACTGGCTGAACCTTAGCTACGGCCTCTAGCACACCATAACTGCCCTGTTCACAAATTCAGTCTTTTTGGGGTTTGTTTATATACAGTTTATTTAACCAGGGGCAGAGTATTTCTCCACATCTTCTTTGTCTTTCCTCTTTTCCTTCATGTTCATGGGAGTTCCTCTCTGCAGGTCTGTTGAATGATTCTTCCGAGGGAGAATGAATATTAACTTGGTTTCTCGGAATCATGAATGGATGGAGAGGCATCCCCCAGATGGTGGAGTGAGATCCATATCGGTCATAATGGCTGGATTGTTCACTGATCGTTCACTGATTGTTCATCAGTTCTAATGCCCAAGAAGACCCATCTGTATTCAGACCCTCCTTCTATTCTATTGCTAATTTTGTATTTCCTGGTTTCCCAACGGAGGTATTGTTCATCCCAAATTCCAGCAGAGGTAATTGTCCATCCTAAAAATCCATTTGTCCCAAGCCCAACTGACTTTTCCATTTATTTTACAGAATATTTCTTAATTTATATTTTATATACACCATAAACACAAATTATCCTATGTCATTTATCCTTATTAGATCCTTACCATGAACCCAGGCCCCCAAGAGAGTCCTTTAAAACCCACTGTCCTGCCCTGCAGAGGGACATTTTTGCTTTCATTTTCTCTGTTAGTTAGACCTTTTAATTTCACTTCTCGATTATAGATTTTAGGTCCTAGCCTCTGCTCTGTCTTCGAATTAGATTGTGTTTTATGTTATGCTTTTATAATAATCTTGGAGCTGCAAGCTAGGCCTATCTCACATCTTTTACGCTGGGACACACAGGGCTGTGGGGGAATGTGTCATACCCCTATAAAGAAAGAAGAGTCCATACCTTTGCTTATCTCTACAATTTAAATACTCTCATCATTGCTCCAATCCATATTTTTCCACTTTTTAAAGGGATATTTTAGTCTTATCTCCATGGCCTCACGAGAGAAGTCCAGCCCACACTAGGCAACTCCTTAATGTTCCTCTAACCTAGGACTTCTACTCCCTCTTCACTGACTGCAGTCTCATGACGTGTCTCTCCACGTTTCAATCACTCTGTCTTTTTCTCTCACTCAGAGAAAGGTCCTTCTCCCAGGTCTGCAGAGGGCATGCTGGTTCTTCCCCAGGAAATGGCCTAAGGCAGTAAATTCTGGCCATGCCGGGGCTGGAGCGAGCATCTCTTGCCCAGCTGGGTTTTCCCTCGCCGCCGCTGGCCCCCGCCAAGCCCGAGGGCCACACAGCGGAGCGAGGCTGGCCCTGCCACCCCTGTTATCTGTCCTGAGGCCAGTAGGAAAAAGGCTTTTTTCCCAGAATTCCTCTGATTTTTAATCTGCGTAGCCCAAAGGCATATCCCATATTTAATTTGTCAATCAAGCTGCCAACATTTTGCTATAACTTCCTTAGAAAAAATCAATTCCATGCTAAACCAGCACAACTGAATAGAATGGGGATACATTCTTTAATTTTGTAATAAATACTGTCAAATAATTTGTGTTTTGGTGTATATAAAATGTAAATATCTTTTGTAAAATGAAATGCACAAGCAGGTCGGGCATGAAGCCGACTAATTCTAGGATGGGAAACAGGCAAAAGCCGTGAATCCGGGAAAGGCAACTCCCCTGCCAGGAAATTGGGAAGCACACTATTAACACCAGAATAAAGGGTAAATCAAGATTGGAATCAGTCCTTGGGGCGGTGGAACTGTGAAGTGCCCAGCCATTGTAGGAGATATGAATCCAGGAGAATGCCTTCAATTCATGATTCCATCTCCCATTCATACACCTCAGGAACAAACTTCACACTCATCTTTCTTCGGGAGCCCTATTCAGCAGACCGGACAGCAGAAATGAATATGAAGAAACCAACCCAAAGACAAAGAACTGTGGGGAAATCCTCTGCTGCCAGCCAAATAAACTGTATAAAAGGGGACCCCACAAAGTGCCAATTCCTGCCCACGGGGAGTTACGGAGCACTAGATGCCGTAGTTAAAGTTCACCTAGTGCCGATCCTGGGACTCGACACTGAATTTCTGATTGCTGGCTTGCCCAAATTTTATGTTCTGTAATTCTTTAATTAATAAAAAAATTATTTTAATAATGTTGGGGTTTAGATTTGCTTTTTTTTTTTCACTTACAGCATTTTTTCCCATAAGTTTCCAAGAAGCCTTAATGACTACTTAATCCGAACTAAAGGGATTCCTTGAAGGACATGGCAACANTTCTTGGTTCTGTTTATTATTAATGCTGTAGTTGTTGTTTGGTTGTTGTTTCATCATATATACTAGTAAAGAACTGTTATTCCTATCCCCATACCTCAGTCTGAAAGCTCTTTTAATTTTTTTAAATTGGAATAATTTGGAGGGAGGGGATTCGAATTCTCCATCTCTAGGGAGGTCCTGTCCCCTTCCTAGCAGATACCTGTCTTTCAAACCAAGACAATTAATTAGAACTGGCTTGACATTTATAACAATTTTATTAAAATTCAGACTAAAATCTAAGGTGTCTTGGAAAGAAATAAAATTGGAAGTGGATGAGACATCTGTTCCAGCACTAGTCACCCTTTTCATAATTTAAATGATGTCTTCTTTTTTTTTCCCTGCATTTTTCAAAGCTCATAGCCTGCTTCCAACCTTGCTTTCAGAAGATAAAACCTTGTATCCTGTTCTGGTTTCAGCCCAGACCAGCAGGAGTGGGGATTACCAAGACTGTAATGTTATTCTATAGAGAGGATATTCAGAATGATGTAAAATCCATGCTTCCTCAGAGACTTAATATGGGACACTAAATCTAAAAAAAAAAATCAGTATTGAAAACCCTAACCATGGCTGATTTCAAGACTTCTGTAAATTCTGTAGAATTCAAGAATTGATGAAAATTAAAAGCTGATATTTACTTGATAAAATCCAGAGAATTAAATTACTTGTCATGTTTTAAGTCAAGTGTTTAAATCTTGAATTATTCATTCTGTAACTCTCTGAGTTATAAAGTCAAGAATAATATTTAAAGCCTTTGTTGGTTGCCAGGTATATCTCTTACATGTGACTGTTTTTGTTTAGCTATTTCTGTCATTTGCTGTTTAAAAAAGCATAAATGTATCTGTTCTACTAAAGGGTGCCTTCCCATATCAGATTAAGCATCTGTGTAAAAGCATTATACAGTCATAAATCTATCCAAAATATTGGTGATATTTTATTTCTCAGGATGAAGAAAATAGGGTAAGTTCAGAAAACTATGAACTTCATTGAACACAGGCAAACTTCTGATTGATCCAGTCTCACCATCACTGCATAGCTGTGTTAAGTTGTTTGCACTTTTGTGCATCCAGAAGAACATCCAAAAGAACAAACTGTAGCATCACAGTACCAAATTGTGTCTAAGAGATCTCCTCCATAAAAGCAGTCAGACTTCTTCAGATTAGATTTTTTACCTGAAGACTGAACTTTTCATGCAGAACTTTTCAGGCAGAGTATTCTCATTTCACTTTTAATGCTGAAAAACTAACAGGACACTTTTTAGGTAAATGCAAAAATTGTGTGCTTCTGCAGTTAAGCATGGATGAATAAATAATATAACTTTAAAAGTGATTTATATATTTTACAGAAATTTAGGTCTTACGTTTATTAAGCTATAATGCATGGCTAACCAAACTGAACTAATGTTTTGGGTGTACTACTTGTTGCACAGTCTGAGTAATTTGAAATTTACATAAATATAGTGCAAGCAAAAAACTGCTTGTGATTGACAGTATTATATTAACTCATTAATGCTATAGTTTTTTTAATGAAATTAATTGCAAAAGTCTTTTTTTCTCTTTTTTTTTTTTCTGCTGGTGATGATAGTCATCATTTATTTTGTATCACAAAAAAAAAATCAAAACTCATGGAGTTCTTTTCAACTTCTGTGATTTCATGTGTCTTCATATTTGGAATTCATATTAAGTCAAACCCAGCTAAAACAGCAGGACTTTATATAAGTGCTCTATAAATATTATTTATCACATTAATTTTTATTTTAACTATCAACTAAGGAGAAAAAAATTATGTGCAAGTGATATTTTGCACAATGTTATGGGAAACAGTCATAAACAAATCAGACAGAAGCCTCAGTGGATGAGGAAATACCCAACCAAATCCCTGCTTGCTGTTTTTTAAAACAGACTCTTCAGTGGAGTGGGAGGTCATGAGGGAAAGACGGATAACTCTCATTTCCCTCACAGCTAGACAGTTAATTCACTTAACTTCCTGAGTGGCCAGCTGATCTTGAAAGATTTGTTGTATTAAAAAAATATTGTTTGATTTGTAGTAAATAGCTCTCATCCTTTACGTATTTTCCATCAACAGCTTGCAGTTTCTGTATTCCCCCAACACCCCCCCAGACATGTGATGAGAAACTAGAGCTCCAGGTCACAAGAAACTGTTTATATCATGGGGAAAATCCTTCCAGAGTAATTTCGGAATGTTATTAAAAATTAGTTTTAATATTTTTATTAAATTTTATAAGATTGGTTAAAGCATTTGACATCTACTTGAAAATTATTTTTCAGAGGGTGAGAGCTGGGATATTACAGTGATATTTAAAGAACACTAAATAGCCTTGAACATTGAGGTGCAAAATAATTGTTTGGAAACTTGGTGGGAAATACCATTTCAGCAAAAGGAAGGAGAATATCTGAAATATAGAATTTTCTATAGCAGTCAATTTGCTGCATAATACTTAGAAACATTCGCTGCTCTGTTGCTTCAATAAACTGCACAGTTCATGAATCTAGATTGTGTAAGCTCTCATGGAATTTGGCCAGACCTAATGCATTGGATTGGTAAACTGCATGATTCATGAATCAGCGTTTGGGCAAGTTTTATTAAACTCAACTAGGCTGGTAGTGCTGAATTGGCTATAATCAGAAAATAAACCCAACCACACCCAACACTTCTGAGAATCAGCTGTATGGCAAGTGAGTATAGTTTCTGCCAAATCTCTATGCCCTTACTGTAAGAGAAGGTAAAGCAAAACGAAGCAAAAACGTTTTCTGCAAAATAATTTGAATAAAAAGGCTGTAAGTGTGGCATTCGGTTAAGCTTTAAAAAGTCTGTAGAAATATTGATGACAAAAATTGTGTCTTTTCAGAAGATCTTTATAACTAATTCATAAAAAACCTCTCACATTTTGCAGATAAACATCATGTCAAAGTCTGTGATCCCATAATTAAACATATAAGATGCAAGGGTAATACATAAAAGGACCACTATTTCTGTATTTAATTTATATTTATTTTTAAAAGAGTAGGAGTAGAAAAAAAGAGACAGAGACATAAGGTAGCACACTGTTTATGCCTTTAGCCTTTTCTATAAAGGAATAAACAAAACATTTTATATAAAAAATTTTATCCCTAACTATGACTGAACAAGTTGGAAAGACAAAACAAAACTAAACTAAAAAAAACACCCCACCTAACTCTCCTACATCCCACTTTGCTGTCCCCTCAGGAAAAAACATATACGGAATTTTTGCTTGGGTTCAGAGGTTACCTGAAACAAAGTTTGATAGTCAGCAGAGGATGATAATTAGGCTTTAATTTCTTAGATAGTACAAGACATCAGTAGCATATTCCTTTAAAGAAATTCCTTTAAAGAAGCTCCCTATATCTTATATCTAATCAAATCACAAAGAGCTTAATATATTATGTGGATAAATATGATTTATATACTCTTGTCCTTCTGACATGCCCACATTTTGGTGAACTTCAGTTTCTAAACTGTCACCGATTAAGATCTGCCTAAGTTATCTAAAATACTTGCTTTAGGACTGTCTACCATTACTATATGTACTATTTCTGCTGCAGTGATTTGCAATTCAAAACCAGGCGACAAGATAATTTTTAAAAATTGATCAACTGAACCATTCTTTTGTTAAGCTTCCAGCACAGCTAGTTAAAGAAAAAGAAAAAAAAATTTAAAAAAAAATATTTAAAAGCATATTTTGTAATGTGAATGTGTTCTGTTATTGAATCTCCAACACATTCAATGGAGACATTAATTTAAATTAATTTAAATGGAAACTGTGTGGTAGTAATGTTGAGAATAAAACAATTTGAAGAGATAAAATCTGCCACATTCCTCTGTCCACAAGGATGATGAAGACTCCTCTAGGAGGAAGAAAGGGGAATTGATGAGCTGAACAGGAGAGATAAACCAAATATCCCTTAGACAAACAATTTACCCCTCTTGCCTCTCACCCTGCATTGTGATCTACCAGCTAGCTTCCCTCTTTTCTTTTTGGACTACCACAAACAGTTTGACACATCTTTTGGACACATCTATTGTTTCAGTTATCACTGGCTGTGGCAGTGCATGTTTTTGAAATATGTTGTTCTGTAATAAGTTCTGTTTTTTGTAAAGTTCAATTGTTCTGTATTGAGTTTAGTTTCATGTACCCGTACCCCCACCTAATTAATATTCCTAGTCCCTATCCCTCTCCCTCACAGGAGCTATTCCTAGTCCTTGTTAGGTAACATACAGTTGTCTGTCAATCATTTTTCCCGCCTTTGGTGTTCCCCTCCCAAGTCCTTGTGATTAGTCCGAAGTGCCTCCCTCCGCCCCTGTCTTCCCCAGTGATTGTATCCCACTGGCTGGGAGCAGCCGGCCCCACCCCTTTCTCCTCCCCTACTGCCTCCCTTAAAACTCTGTGTTTGCCCAGTTTCTGGATCTGATCCCGGACTCAGAGCAAGGCTAATAAACCTACTCTGTTGCACCTGGATTGGGCCCCTCTTTCTGTCTCCTCTGCCGTGTTGCAACAGCTACTCCTCAAGCCCCTTTTAGGGTAAAAGAGCCCACAGGGATCAGCTCTGCTTGCACAGCTGCAGACTGACCCTCAGCTGCGCCTGCTCCAGTGCCTGGGCTAGCCGGGGCCAGAGTCAGTGGACTCTTGAGGCACTGCGACAACTGGCCATGGATTGATCTGTTGTTGTTTATTTCCTCAAAATTAATACTGAATAGCAAGCATGGTTCTAACAGTAAGACCAACTGTACCTGCCAAGCTGCAGTATTTTTCTGTTTTTCTTATTTAACACAACAAACTGAATCTTTTCCTAAAAAGCCAGATAGGAGCACTGGCTTACCTCTGCAGTATATGTACCTGATCAAACCTAGAGTCTATATCAGGGATGAGAGCTGAGCAGTTTTACTCAGATAAAATTTAATATTACACTTGCCTTTTTTTCTAAGCTCTAGAAGTTTGCACTGATTTCTAATGCACAAGTGATTCTGCGACATGAACACCAAGTCATGTTCTCTATAGAGCATTTATTTAAATATCATCAGCTTGAGTGAAGCTGCATGTGTGATGGATATACAGCATCAATCAGAGATGCTTCCCTGGAATAAGGTCGAGTTTATGATGGAAGTGTAAAAAATGTCTCATAAGGGTGGTTTACAAATTGTGTAAGTATTACATCTATGCTATAAATTATGTAAGGTATTATCACAAAATAAATGCACGGTACTTTTAAAAGTTTGTGAAGCACTATAGAAAGCAGTGTTTTCCTGAAAATTCATACAACGTTTACTTGGCTATCCAAATAAAGTCTGAGATTGGTTGCTTTCTTCAAAAGTAAGGAACAAACAAGCCAGCTAAATAGATGGATATTCCAATGCAAATATGTAACCCTAGAAGCTCTCTTTAAAGTTGATATTTGTGAATATTTTGCTGTTCATTCTTCTTAATGATTGTAAAGTGCTTTTCATACTTTTATCTAAAGCTACAAATATCACATGTGAAGTACATGCACATATATATACATACACGTTGTACTGGCATGTCATTTTTTTTCACTTACAGAACTGAAAGTGAATAAAAACGTAATTATATATGGTTGTAATTTTACACAGAGAAACATACTACTGAAGGGTTAAAGTTCTTAATTTGCCAGTCATCTGCTCTTTTCTAGGAATACACTCCTGGGTGAAATATATTAACTTAAATACTTTGCCGTAGCCCATAAATCATAATAAAATATAAATAAATCCACTAATTTACACATATTCACTAGAGATTAGTGTTCTAATCTATGAGACTGTGCAAGTGTTAATATTATTAACTGGAGTATTGACCTGAACCTGTGGGCAAAGAGAATCTAGAACTTCAGACATTGCTGGCACCAGTCCTTCCTTAATAGCTCATTTCAATGTAAAAATACATGAAGAGGGTCTGATCACAGAAAAGGCATTTTACCCTATTGTAGTTCTCAGTCTCACTACTGATTCTTCATTACTTACACCTTTACAAATTCTCTGCCTCCAGTGTACTTGCTCACTGATCTGTTTTGGATGCCTGGTGCTTCATGTCTTATTAGTTGTCTGTCGTCTTGTATTTCACACAATTGTTTTCCAAAAACCCAGGTAGATTTAGTCACATTAACTGTTTATAACAAACTTGTTTGGGTTGAGACTTCCATTAAAACCACAATACAGTTAAGCAATATCTTAAAATTTTTGAAAATGTTTCATGTTCTTATTTTGTCTTTCATCTTTTCACTTCTTTTTGAACAAAAGATACAACTGCCAATATTTCAAAACAAAACAAAACAAACAAACAAACAACAACAACAAAAAAAACCCAAACCCAAACAAACAAATCAGAAAACAACCAAACAAAAACCCTGTGGGAATTTATTATATTTTCCAGTTTAAGAAATTTAACAAATTAAGAAATGTATATCTCACAATGACTGCTTTCTAGGAGCCAGAAAGACAAAGAAAGAACATATTTACAGAGTTCATACTTAAATTATTCCAGAGCTGCAATATGTATTGGTAAACTCAAGGCATAGGCAAACTTTCCATTTAGTCCTTCCAAACTTTTCTTCTCTTGGAGAGAGATCTGTTTTTTATGAGATTCTCAGGCACCATGTTATGTCTACATTAGTCTCTAAGAAAGATTTCTGGATGTGTACAGGAAAAAGTGATGAACAAATGGTCTTAGCACTTTGGTTGTCACTATTAATTTTCCTAAACTTGTTTGCTTACTATTAATTATGCATGCACTAGCAAGGATGTTAGGAATGTCAGACCAGCTTTGCTGAAATGGTAAGTAAAGTTGCAACAAACTCAATGGAATGAAAACACTGAATAAGTAAAAGGTTGTTATTTATAATAGATGGGCTTTCTTAAGTGATATTGATTTAGAAAAAGCTCGCTTGACAAGAAATATCACTGTGCTTTTAACAGGCATTAATCACCAGATGGCAGTGGCCTTTTAGAAAAATATGTTTATTTGATTATATTATTACTAAAGTCCAGATCATGATACAATATATTACACTCAAATCAAGTATTTACAGAAACGTTCCAGAACATTAATGCTTCCCCTGAAATGGTAATTCCCACCAAAGACTATGGGTAAATCTTGATTTCTTTCGACAGTTTCATCCACTTGTTTTTAATTCTTAGGACAGAATATCATGCATTACTAGCAGAACACAAGTCTGAGTGAATTCCAATGAAATCTGTTCCCTGAAACTCTGTGCTCTCATGGAAAGGTGACAAACATATTCAAGTAAAATTGAAGTCTGAAATTGTCTTGATTTGTTTTAATAGTTTATTGCAATAGCTATGAAACACTTGGGTGGCTAAAGTCAACTTGAAAAATAAAATAGTGGTTGTTGTTAAAGACCTTGTTCATTATTATTAATCCCTGCACTTATTCAAATTTGTTTTAATAAATGATTTTATCTAATGATTGTTTGAGCTAATGCTTACCAATAGCATATATGGTAGTACTTTCCTGCCATACCATTTCTATTGAAGGCCCAGCAAGCAATGATAAGAAAAGCATTTTTACAGTATAGAATTGCAGACCAGGTGGAAAAGATGCATATTGACAATCACCAACATAAAAAAAAAGAAGAAAAAAATTGAAAGTTTTGAATATAACCAGAAGAATTTTCCACCATAAACACAGAGTTAACAGACCATTATGGATTCCATTCACCTGCATTTGCCTAAGGGATCGTGAAACCATTTATGACCAAACAGTGAGAAAGAAGTTCAGGTAACTGTGACACCTGTAAAGTGTGCTACTAATAATTTAACTGTGCGATTAATTTCCCCTCTTGTTTTAGTTGAGCAATTTTTCCTTACTGGTGTGTTGTGCGGGTATACCCTTTGTCTGGAAGGGTAATGACTTCTGGCATATGTCAATATAAGCCATAATAATGTCACTGGTATCACTGGTAAATCAGTATCTCTATATGAGATACACTTTGTTTTTGCTCATAACATACTTTTGAGCATAAATCCAGGGAGCTTGGAGGAAGCACCTAGAGTTCTGAAGGTCTGGAACACCTCAGAGGACTAGGATGAGGAAGAGGACAAGAAATGTCTTCTCTTAGCTACCTGGCAGAATTGACCTTAACCCCTTTAACTGTCTGAACTTTCAGACAGACATGAACACGTCATTACATATTTTTACTTATGTGTGCTAATGGGAAACAAGCTCATTCTGATCTTGCTCTTCTAATCTTGCTGAGGGAAAGATCCAAAGTTCAACAGTCCTCACAACCCAATATATTTGTAAAAGTGATTTTTTTCCCACATAAAGAAACATACCATATCTAGGATTGTTCTTCTCTTCAAGAGTTTTAATAACAAAAATGTTAATAAGATTATAACTTCCTTGAGGCTGAGGTTTCATTGTTTAGTCTTTGTCCTAAAAATCATCTTGTGCAAGGTTTATGCACTGGTTCTAAAGCTATGTAAATAGAGCTAGAGGATGATTGCTCATTTGCTTCTTTCTCCTTTATCTGTTTTTTGTTTTATTATTATTCTCTTACCAATTCTTTACTGCACTAGGGCTCACCTGAACAAGCCCTAGTCTACCTTGTTTTCCCTAATTAATAAAAATGCTTCCATATTGCTTCTTTTATTATTCCCAGTTTTTGATAACAGACTTTTCTTTTTACAGATTATTCTACATACACACAAGATATATATTATACATGTATGCACACACACATACATACATGTGTATATATATATATATATATATATATATATATATATATGCAGAAAATCATAAATGCTTCTAGAAAAAGGTCATCCAAAATGATATGTTGTCATATGTCGTGTCTGACAATTGATAAATGAATGGGCAGGTTTGCTAATGTTGAACAGCAGTGAAGCTGAGAATTCAGTTTCACTCAGTTGTCACTGGAGTTGTTACTTGAGCAGAGGAACTTCAGAGGTGACTGCATCATCTAAGACAGTAATATTGCTCTAGCCTAATGTTTCTGCACTATCATTTAATATATTTGGCTCACTTTTTTGCTGGTTGGCAGTGGGGGTTTTATTTTGCCTTTCCTTCTGGACTGGCTTTGTACTTGACCACACCCTTTGGTTTGTGGGCATATTGGAAGTGAAAGCAGTGAAATTCCCATCACTATCCATGTGCACTAACTGTGTACTTCTAATAGACTCGCAAGTCCTAAGTTTTAAATAAGATAGAAGGATGAAAGTAAACTCCATCCCTTGATTTCAGTCATAGGTTCACTGGTTCAAAGATAGAATCCAACACAAAATTCTTAACTGCTACATCTGCATCATATAACCACCTACAAATTAATGCACTAATAGGAGCAGATCAAACAGGATAAAAGAAAAAAATGCTCTTGTGGGATAATCTGACCCTAAAATACTTCTGCGTTTCAATTTTGTCATGATTACAAAGAACAGAAATTGAACATTTTTTTCTTTTTAAAGACATATGGCTTCTTATGAAAGTACTAGATTTTGGAACCTAAATTTTTATGGTGTCATACTACATCTAAATTCATACAGAGTGTCATGTTCCAATACTGTGATGTGGTAAGAAGTTCCTGAAAGACTGACTACTACATAAACCTTCTAAAAAATCTCTCTAGAGCTATAGCTACAAACACATTGCTGTGTCCCAGAATTCAGTTGTACCTTTATTTATGCAACTCACCTTAATTTTTGAAAGTGTCATTTACATACTAGTTTGGAAGGCCAAGTCAGTAGTAATGTTTGACAGAAGCTTCGCTCTGTGTGGAGAGGCTTGTAGAGATTCTGGGAAGAAATCTCATTAATTTGATGCATTATATAGACTATTTGAGAATATTTCAAAATTAAAAAAAAACTAAAACAACAAAAGTCTACTACAATTTAGTTCTTTTCTTTCTGGCAGTTTAATTTGTTGTTTTAATCTGGTTTTTGTCTACATGCTTCATATTAATGTAGTGGGATCCTGCATTAAATATAAAAGCCTACATGTGTCATATCTGTGTATCCCATTGCTTTTCCCAAAGAAGGAAAATTTGATATTTTAAACAGAAAAAAAATTGTATGACTTTTGTAACACCATAAAACTCTTCCATTTAGGAGAGTCCCTAAAAAACAGTGTGGATTGAAATAATGATAGGGGATGATACGTTATTATAGTACTATTTCTTAATTTTAATGAGTAAATGGCATTCATGCTTATCAGCATGTAGTCAGCAGACATAACAAAAAGTAATGATATAAGAAATTACATTAGCACAGTGACAGATATGAAATATGGAAAATATCAGCAATTACCAACTAAACTACATATTCCTTCTGTGTAAAGTCATGAATACATAGAATTCAAATAAACTATTTATATTTTAAAGAAATTCAGTATTCTTTCAGCATGTCTATATTAATATACTGAAATACTAGTGAAGAAGGTAAAAAATATACTTTTACTGTTTCTAGGCAAAGGAGTTAAAAATATTTAGGACAAATTAAACAGCAACATGTAATTGACACAGGAGTCCAAGTCTCATTTTCACAAGCCTAAGTAGCTGAGAGCATCTAAATACTCAGATTTGGCCTATCTGGAATGGCAAATATTGGCCTGTGACATGTTTACTAATTAATCTCTTGGACTGTTCACTATTAGATATGCAGAACCTAAGGAATTCAGTTGAGCTGCCAGTCATGTTCCAGGAGAGATATCAGCTCACTTTAAAAATAGGAGAAATAGATATATCATACATTTTCTGTTTCTTTCTGCTTTAGAGCAATGAAAAGACACAAAAAGTTTCATTTCCTTTCTTAAAAGATTAACAAAACAATATAAACTGTCTCAGAATTTATTTCTTGAGAACTACTTTTATTTGCAAGTTATTTCTAGATTGTTTTTAGCCTGACCTGATGTTATCTAGAAAAACTAGATGAGACATATGCCCAACAGTTTTACTTGACTAAACACGTGAACCCTTGCAAGGAGAAAGACAATATATAGTAAATAAAATTTAGGCTGACATATCCAGTCAGTCTAAAAGATTGCAAATCTTAAATTTTAAGATCCTCTAATTTTCCTTAAAAATGCAAACTGGAAAACAAATCTTCAATGTCTATCACTCATGTTAAAAATTCAAACCTATTCTTTTCCCCATTATGCAACATTTCTATGTATAGACTCTTGAAGCTGAGAGGGTGAACATGACAAACACTTATGCATTGCTAATGCACTACTGGAGGCACTCAGGCATTAAAATGATTCTCATGTGGTAAGATTACATGTGGAAACAATTGATCTCACCCACAAATACACTGCACTGTCTTGGTTTTCTTTACCTATTCTTGATGATTGCAAAACACTTGCATCTAAAATAAACCATACCCACAATCAGGGGCAGAGATGGAATAATACTTCCTTGCAGTCAAACAAAACATGTTTAAGAAACAAGAAGGCTGACAAGGACCTTAATGTTTGAAAGTGTCATTTACATACTAGTTTGGAAGGCCAAGTCAGTAGTAATGTTTGACTTCACTCTGTGTGGAGAGGCTTGTAGAGATTCTGGGAAGAAAACACTTTGCCTGTGGAGAATTAAATATGAGCAGAAGTAAAACTTTACAGGACCCAGAAAATTAAAATGCATTTATCTCCTTTCTTCCCAGCTTTCTCTTCCTATTCTTCCTGTTATTACCAGCATCCCTAAGCAGTACTTGTTGGTACTATTTGGTTAGTATTAACAGTAGAAAAGGCACTAGGAAAAATTAAAAAAAAAAAAGAGCAAAAGACTTTTTAGTATTTTGAAATAAAAAATAAAAATAAAAGTGTCTAAACTGAAAAGCAGGAAATGAGATTACATTGGAAGTATTTGATACCATAAAATCAATTATTCAGAAGAAACAAGAGATTGAGCCAAAATCATATATAGCAAACAATGACAGCAACAGCAAGAAAAGGAGATGAGTAAAGGAATAAAAGATCAGTACTGTGTCTGCATAATGATTTTTTCATGGCTTTTGTAAAAACTTCTATGTACCTTCACATTTTCTGTATGAGGCCACAGTATGACTGTAGTACATCAAGGAAAAAGGCAGCATTTCTCTGCCAGTGAACAAAACATTTCTTCAATAATTAAATATCCGTGACTTGAAGTTCGTCAGGCATTAGAGTCTTAGAAGTAACTACAGCAGTGGCAGGTTAGATGTCTGTGCATGAGTGAAGACCTCACAGAAACAGGTCAAAGTGCAGTTCTCCTTCAAAACTGCTTCTTTAGATATTGACAGCAGAAACACAGGGTATGCTTCTAGTTTTTTTTTTGCAACACACGTGGAGGTAATATACTGAGGTAATATAATGATACCATTTGATTACTCTTGCATTAGGCAACCACCAGGTCATACTTCAGCAGTTGTTGGACAAAATTCTGTAAAATAACACTCCTGCTGCATACTGAAATCTAGGAAGCCACTAAGCAAAAATCAGGAAACACAGTTTTGAAACTGAAATGCAGAGTTAAGATTGCAGAAGATTTTTGCTTCATGCATTGCTTTGAAACATGGGGGAGTTTCATACCAGCTCACTTTAATCACTGTGAGATCAGAGCCTGACGTGCACAAATACTGCTGAAAGGCAGAGAGGCTCCCCTATGGAGTAATTTTAGATAGGAGCTGAAGTTATGTGTCCCAAATCATTCACTAGATGATGCTCTTTCTCTTATTTATACATGGGTTCTAGACAGACTAGCCACTAGGCATATTAATTGGTCGAGTTGTTATGCTTCCCTGATGCCTTTATTTATGAGGTAGGATGAGCCACTGTTACAAGGAAAGCAGAGAATATATTAACACAAAGATAAAGGGAACAGGTTCACTGCACCAGTGAATGAACAGAGAAAAAACTGTAACCAACTCCCAGTAGATATTTTTAATCTTACTAGCGTTTTTGATTGAAGCAAATGAACTTTTTATGGTGGAGTTAATTCGGGGTTTTTTTGGTTGTTTTGGTTTTTGTTTTTTCCAATCAATTGATATTAGTGAGTTACAGACAAAGGAGTTCAAGTATTTTTAGACAAAATATCTTGAAAATAGCTGGCCCTCAAGAGCCAGCAATAATGACCTGGGCATACATAATTTTTGATTCAATAACTTGACCCTTTTTCTATTAGATTCCACATCTGAAATTCTTCTTTACTCAAAGACAACTGTATTCTGTGCTGTGTAGTAGTGCAGGTTTTTTGTTTCCACCTACATGCCTAGAGGTGGCTGAGTAATGGCAGTTCAGGTTCCATTTCCCACTATGCAGGAATCATGATCAGGCATAAGGAACAAGGCAAGTCTGTGCATGGCAGCCAAATAGAACTGAAGACTTGAGATTTTTAGGGCTGTATATATGACTGCTTTGGGACATACAATATCTAAAACAATAAAGCAGCAAAACCTTGCCTATTAAAAGATGGATGGAGAGGAAGCTCTGCCACACCACTTGGAGTCACATAAATGAAGAAATCTTTCCTCTGTGATCTAAAAAGATTTAGAATTATTTTATGAGGTATAGTTTGCTCAGTATGGAACCTCCACAAGCAGCTGCATTGTGGTTGGGAAGATAGGTTAAAGCAAATAAAATTAATTTAACAAACTTGATTGCCACCATTTTACTTTTTCTACAATTAACATTTGTTGTCTTTTTCTCAGTCATTCGGTGCTGACTTATATAGTCAGAAGCAAAGTCTGGCAAGGGCATAAGGAAGAAGAAAGTTTTTTCAAAGCAATTAAACAAAAATATCAGCTTGATGAAATTTTATCTTTTGTGTGTGTGTGTGGGAAATATTATTCTTCACTTTTTTTCCATCATGTTACATAGTTTTTTTTGGAACCTAGATCCTGAAGTTCTACACTTCATGCAGAAAATTTCTTAGTCAGCTAAGAAAATGTTACATAGTTTTGTTGTACAAGAAGCTTTCTTTCTCTAAGAAAGTTGAATTATTATATATTCAGAAGATATTTGTATAATGTCAAATGGCATTTTGAGCAGTCAGTAAGGAGCAGAGGTAGCTTATCAGCAGAAGTATTGCAGGTCCTTCCTGAGTGGCTCACTGAGGATTCTGTTTGGTGACAAAGACTCTGAATTGAAGCCTCTAAAGTGATTAGGGGTCCACTACCTGGGAGTATGGAATAGAAAACAGCAGCGATGCATGAGTTAGTTAATGGAAAGCAAAATTGTTAAGAAGCTATCTTTTTTTATATATTATTTTTGTAACTGAAAAAATATTTTTGCTGATAAAATATGCAGCATGTTTTCATGGGTGATTGCATCTTTCTTGTCATCTGCAGCAAATACTGTCAACCAGGGGAAAAAAACAGAATTTATTTGGCAGTCAATGACTATATAGATCAGTCACTCAGATTTCTCTGATGAGTCTAAATCTTAATTTTCCAACTTGTCTAGAAAAGACAGCTTACTATTTTACAGTTCCCGCTGGAATTTGGAAGCCAATGACTCTACTGTAAAAAAAGTAGGTATGAGTAGGTGATGCATTTTGTATCTGCCATATCTCATTGGATAAATCAGGGCATAGTTCAGGGAACTATATAGAATATATTAAAAAAAGGCTTCATAAAATGAAAACACTTCCTTTTGCTAGTTTCTTGTTCTTATACAGAACTAAATTAACCTCCTGGGACCATGACAAATCTGTTCTTAATCTGCAATTCCTGTTTTAACTTTGTTGTGCTACATGATCTTGTAAAATATTTCATCAAAAAAGCCACTAGGAGAAATGTCAGACAATTCATCTTTTAAAATGAAACTATACAATCAAGACCTTTCCTCCTGCTACAAATAATTCTGACAAGCAATTATTTAGAACTCACAATTTTTTTTCTCTCTTTTATCTCAGCATTAGTCTTCTGAGTTCAAGAGAGATAGACTAATGGCAATTTCTTTTAAATATGGTAAATATGGTAAAGAAGGTAAAGAATCCATTTGTAATAATTTTGTAAGTTCTGAAAAGCAATATCTTTACATACATGTGTCATGAAGTCTTGGCAGCTGATTTGTGAGTGACAATAAAAAGAGTAAGGATGTCTGCTTTAATTGAGGTGGATCACAAAGTAGTCAGAACTTGGTGCTCTAGAGGGAATGCATTAAAGCTGCCTTCTGTCTCAACTAGTCATTGCTCACGAGATAATTGTTGAGACCTGAAATCATTGACAAAACCACCACCGAAAATAATAATTTTCATCTTCTATTTATTGTCTTCAAAAGTGAACTCATGACATGTCTGGAGCTGAAAGAAATAATGTATTTATTTCAAACCTGTTGCTGTTTTAAAATGTAATCTGAAATTACAAGCAAAAAATTCTGTGCATATGTTTTTTTAAAACAACTGTGCAGAATTTCTGGTTGTTCATTGATATTGTTATATTAGTAAAAAAGGAACCTTTTATTAATGAATGTGCTTATGCTACTAATACTCTACATATACAGTGGTGCTATTCTCTTGGGTTTTGCCTTTTTGCTTTTGATTGTTTTCTTCTTTTTTTAACCTTGTAAATCATGTGATCATTACAAAAACAAAAAAGCATTAAATTTTTTAAAAAAAAAAAAAAAAAAAAAGAGATTATGTGTATTCTTTCACTGCTGAGGCTGGAAATCTGTGGATATCATGAGAAAGAAGTTCCAGAAGGAAGGAAGACTGAGAATCTTTCAATGGAAAAGACTACACAAGTATATAATTGTATTTCTCAACTAATTTACTAACAAGGCCAATGGTTATTTTAATGTACAATGAAATTAGCACAGAATACCAAAATACTGTCATGCATTGCTCAATTGAATCCTCAAAAACTGCAGAAAATCTTAATATTGTATCTTAAGAATGAAAAATATTTTGGTCCATAGGAAAAATGTGGTTTTGGGTAATTTTTATTGGGAAAATATTAAGCAGTATATGAAACATATTAACCAAGACAAGTACGGTTCCATTATATATATAAATATATACAGGCCTATATTTTACAGAATTTAAAAATTTCATGCTCCTCCATTTGCTCTTCATATTAATCTGGAACAAGCACAGTTAATAGCTGAAAGAAACCCTTCTCTGGAAGGCAGAGTCCTTTTTTTGCCTTGCAACACTGATGATTTTTCTCCTAGGATTTCAAGGAGGGGGGGTCTCAGATGTACTTAATGAAAGAGCAAAGGATGTTTCTCTCCTGTGATGACCATGCTTTGTAAGGGCGAATATCAGTGAAGAAAAATCATAAAGAAAATGTCATCAGCTAGAAATAGACAGATTTGGAATATTTGGTCATAATGTTAAGACTGAGGAAAAATAAGAAAAAAGGCTACTGTCATTACTATCATTAAGTAATTAATATCAATAATTTCCTAGTCTTGCAGTGCTTAGAGGCATAGGGGTAACACCCGTAGTTTCAGAAAAGATAGACGCATAAAAGAATGAAAAGTTTTATGCCAAGCAGTTCAAACCAAATAGTTAAACTACAATGTCCTGTTGAAACACCATTTTTTAAAGGCTTTGCTAAATTTTTACAGTCCACTAATGTTTATACAATATATGAAACAGTAGATGGAGGCTTATTTTGTGATGTAATTTAAGGTGGGAAAGAAAAAAAAAGTCTAATTCAAAACTTAATTTTGTTCAAAAGATTTGGCAACAACAGAGTAAATATGGGCTCATCAGTGCTCTCTATTAATCAGATAGACAGTAAAATCTCTAAAGCATGGATTAGCTCTTCTTAAGTTAACATGTGACAAACAACACAGTATTGGCACTATAAATGTAAGCTTGCCTATTCTTTTGTCAGTAGTTTTTAGTACCTTTTTCTGAAGGCAATGTTTTCCAGTTATCCATGTGTTCCCTCACAAGCCGCAAGCTTAAACTAATTTTCTTCACTCCATTTGGGGAATCAAGAGTTCAGAGATGTTTTAAGTGATCTTATTTCTCTCCTGTTTTATCAATATCTTTCTCTCCTAATTTTTTAGTTTTTTAGAAAAAGTTTTTTCTTCCTAATGTTTGTAAAACTCCACATAATTCAATTTCCAACTGCATGATACTATATTTGGGATGGTGTAATGAAGCTATTTCTAACTTTGTTGGAAGAGCTAAAATGCAGTTAGACTCCTGTGTTATTTTTCTACAAAAATCTATAAATTTTCTCATCATATGAATTTTTAGAAGGGATTTAGGTGCAGTGATATACTAAAAAAATACCATGGAATAGGAGAATGACTACATGTTGTATATTGTACAGCATAGAATAGGTAAAAAGGCAACAGTGAGAAAACACTCTCAAATTTATTAAAGTGAGAAAAACAGGGAAAATTCAAAAATTTCATATTTACTAAACTTGTCTGTATTTTTTGAAAACAATAACCTAAAAAATATAAGTTTGCAATGTCTTCTAAATCTTAGAGCCTTTATATTGAAGCATAATAGCAAAGCACCAATTTCAGATTAAGTTCCACTCATCACATTACATCCTGAATGACGAATTGAGCTCATTTACAGGAAACTTCTAAAAGTCTCCTCTTTGGTGTTCTCTGGCAGATAGTACCTTTGACAGATTTTCAAAAGCAAAGAAACTGTTATGTTCTGACATGCTCTTGATACCCAGTAAATGCATGCAGGACAAGCAGACTTTAATGGCTTTTCCTGCTAATACTAGCATTTAGCAGTCATTCCAATTATATCACATTCTCCATATTGTTTCCAAATCTTTCTGGGTATTTTTTCCCCACCTGGCTGCAGCACTCACTCATTCCTTCACCTTAAGAAACATGGTGTCCCAAAGTACCACTGCCAGGCTTGTTCTCAGATCACGTCTGTCCTACCATGTACACAACAGAAACACTGTACAAGTGGCATATTGAGGGGGAGAGGAAAAGCCTTAGGGAGGAGCAAGAACACATACGAGATGTGCACTGCTCATCTCTTGGCACAGAGCTGTGCCAGGACCCAAGGATAAGAGCAAGGTTTTACATTACAAGGGAAGACCCTCTCTGTTTCTCCTTGCTTGACAGAAGTTGTTTTCAGTAATGTGTGATTTCACCATATATAATATTATTTTTTGAGAAATTTTCAAATATTAATGAAAATATTCACACAGACTTTGTAAACTGACACTTTATCATCAGCGAATGGGCAAGTGTTCCTCCTCTTGCCTACCTATAGTGTCTACCTGTCTCCTTTCCTCTGTGCCACTGTTTCTCACCCCTACTGGAAACTGAATCTCAGTGTAATCTTTTAGAGTAGTCTCTGAGTTATGTCTGATATTTTGTTGCCATTTACAAAGAATGTTAGCCTCCTTACTTACTTCTTCCCTTTGATTGTTTTATCATAACCATCTATCTCCTTGCTTGGACTGGTCTTTTTTTCTTGGAAGGCTACTCAGGAGAAAGGCATTAAGGACATGTCCAAATACTGTATTAAAAAAATGCCTAAACAAATTTTGTGTGAGTTTCAAAAGCTACACAGGGTGACATTAAATCTGAAGCAATCTTGCTGAGAGGCAAGGTGTGTTAGCATAAGTGTCTTATCATATTCAAAACCTGAATGTTTTGTGTCCCAACTTTTCAATGGGAGCAAAAAGAGTTCAAGTTGCCTTCAGTATATTGAACTGATATATTTTTACTGTAGCCCCCGAAAGATGTAAAGATGTAGACATAGTTGATAACATTACATTTATCAAAGTTTCCAATCTCAATCTGCACTGGCAGTTTTTCTTGATTTTTAAATTTTTTTTTTTTTTTTTTTTTTTTTGTCAAATCAAAAGCCTCTAGCAACTTTTGTCCTGAGATAGTTGCTATTCTCACTACAGCATACTATCTGTCTGCGTATAGTATTTGACAGTCTTAGTTTTTTGTGGTTTTTACACATAATGTTGGTCTGATGAAATCCTGTATGCCCCTTAAAGGTTTTGTCACAGGCTGAAGCAGCGGCTATAATGTGCTGAACAACTGCAAGGGTGTCTGGCATTTTAGCCTTTATTTGACAGCTGAGTATAAATGTTATACTACAAAAACACAGTTGCAAACCGAAATGAAAGAAAATCATGCTTTAAACTCTTTGTACCAAGCCTGGATTTAAAAGATCATTCCCAAATTTATTTGGTTTGTGTAGACTGATTTGTGTCCCAATGTACTGGTGCAGGGACTCTGTACCCTATATCTTCTGGGTTATATCTCCATGAAAACAACCTAGTTTTAAGAGAAAATTTTAGTGGACAGAGAACATAAAATAGTCCTCTCTATCTCACATACAGCTATGCAGATGCAGTTTCCTATATGTATGCACTCTAATCCAGTTGATGAGCTGCGGGAAACATTTAACTAAACTAACAGCTTCCTGTTGTTTTGGGAATTGCTAGAAAAACAGTTTCGTAAATAGAGGTTTGGCAGAACAGTTGTCTTCTCCTGTACTGTTGCAAAACTATTTTCCTTGATCTGTGTTTCAAATCCCATTCAAAGGAAGGTCAGCTTTTAAGTTGAGCAACTATTTAACAGCCACTTAGAAACTTCCTAGTGAGAAAATGAGACATCCCTTAATGCATGGTCTGTATTTATTGAATCAATATCATAGACTATTTTTCAATAAGGTCACAAAAAGATGTTATACAAAGGGCTAAACCTATTCTGACCCTAGAGAACAAACACAAGAATCATCAGCTACACTGGGTTGACACCCTCTTTAAGACAATTCATTATATGTTTCAATACTTTATTTCTATCAGCACCATTGAACTTTCCTTCACATCATCCCCTACACAGGAAGAAACCCAGACTGTGAGGTACAAGTGTCTATGCTTCTTGTCTTCATCCATTTGCTCACTAGTGCACCTTTCTGTCGACATGTTGTTCACAGAACAGAAAAAAGCATTTAACTAGCTATTGACTTCTAGCATTTCTTTATGCTGATCACACTTGACTTCAGAATGGATTCAGCTAGAGAATCAAGGTGTTAACATTGGGTCAGTTTTTTCAGCACCTGTTTGTTTTGGGTCCAGGACATGGACAGTTGTAGATGGCTCCAGCTCATTTCAGCTTCAGTTTTATTTTGCCTCCAGCTCATTCACAGCTCCCATGTTTCTGCTCTGATTTGTTTCAGATCCAGCACGTATATGGCTCCAGTAATTATGTCTCAGTTTGCCCACAGGTCCTCTTCAGTTCTGGTTCATTTCAGCACCCATTTCATTTACTTTTTCTTTGTTCAAGCAACTGTGGGTTTAAACAAGTTTTTAAATCACTGGCTCTTGCCAGGGGAACCAGGTCTACCCTGCTGTGTTTGCTGTCATGACAGGATGGGTCAAGGAGAGGAGGAGAGCAGTGGAGGTTGTCTCCCTTGACCTCAGCAAGGCTTTTGGCACTGTCTCCCATAACATCCTCTTCGGTACAGCCAGGCAATATGGGTTGTTTGAATAACACTGTGGTGGATCAAGAACTGATAGAATACAGAGCTCAGAGGGTCGTGTCATGATCAACAGAGTAAAAATCCAGTTGGAGGTCCTTGTGGCCAGGAGAACCAATGATATGCTGGAGTGCACTGTGAAGGTCAAGGGGGGTGATTCCGACCCTCTCACCCTGGTGAGGCCACATCTGGAGTGCTGTGTCCAGTTCTGGGCTCTTCAATATTAGAAAGACAAGCAGCTGCTGGAGAGGATGGAGTGAAGGGCCACAAAGATGGCAAGGAATCTGAAACATTTCTCTGATGAGAGACTGAGGGAGCTGGGCCTCTTTTGTCTGGAGAAGACTGAGAGCATAGAAATATCTCAAAGGCAGGTGCCAAGAGAATGGTGTCAGATACTTTACTGTGGTGCCCAGTGACAAGATAAGAGGTAATGGCCATAAACTAAAATACAAGTTTCACCTCAACATGAAAAACAACTTTTTAACTTTGAGGGTGATAGAGCACTGGAACAGGCTGCCCAGGGCGATTGTGGAGTCTCCCTCTCTACAGACATGCAAAACCAACCTGACCACATTCTGTTGTAACCTGCCCTAGGTGATTTTGCCATGGCAGGGGTATTGGATTAGATGATCTCCAGAGGTCCCTTCCAATCCTAACGATTCTCTGATTCTATCTTCCTGATGACGTGTGCCAATTGCTCATATGTATTCCTTGCAATTCTGCATGGAAAAAGGAAGTAGCAACAAAACTTATAAAATTTTTATGAACATTTCATTGAAGAAAGCCTTCACTGGCTAATTGTCTTCAGCATGAAAAGTGGATTTGGAGTATTTGTTAGATTTAAAAAAGGTAGCATCTCAGAAAAGATTAGTAAGGAATACTTTATGAGAATATAAAAAAAAATCTGTAAGGTTTGTTTCCACACTAAGCAGCTTAGTCTAAACTGATTTGAAAAAGTGCTAAACATAGACAAGGAGGAGATCCCAAACAATGACTGTTGCAAATAAAACTCTAGGTGAAATTCAAAGCTCTGCAAGATCTCAAACTATAAGTTAAAAAGATAAAGCAGGGAAAGGGTCTTTCCTTAACTGTCTGTAGTTGTTCACTCTCATATGTATAAAATTGGGTAAGAATGCAACTTTTAGTCTGATCATGCAGACTTTTTATCTGTCACCTACTGTTTATTAAAGTGAAACCAAATAACTTGTCTTACATAATACATGCTCAGAATGCAAAAAGTTAAAAAAAACCCAAAACTGTGAAAACATACTTTTGTTCTTTTATATTTTATCACTTTCATTCTGTATTTACAGTGTCACTGACAGAAAAGATTAGAGTTAAAAAAGAAGAAAAGTTATTTCAGATACAGCTAACAAACTACTTCCACTAATCAAAAAATTTACTAAAATAATCCCAAATTTTACGTTGGAATGAAACTGCAGGATTTTACCGTTTTGTAAGAGTACATTATGTTAGTTGAGTTACAGTGTAGCAGACAGTAATATTTACTCAACAGTTTACAATTGTTATTTGAAATAAAATAACAAAGTCTTGTTGAATTTGGCTTTCTAAACCCTCTTGAGGAAATACAGATTAGAACAAACATAATATATAAAAACTGAAAAATCTTTAAGCTTGATGTCAGTTATTTTTGTGAAATGCAGTGCAACTTCCATAATACATTATAAGCAAATACTTTAAAAAATGCTTAAAACAAATTCTAGCATTCTAAAAATTCTGCATTGGTATTTGTAATAATAATGATGTTTCCAATGAGAAGAATAAGTCTGATACACTTAGCTCACTTTATTAGAGCATCATGTGGAAATGAAATAAAAGTTGTAGGAAAATCCACACATTCTCCCCTCACACATTTTTCCTTTGTAACCTTCTTCCCACATAAAAAATCTACACCCTCCACCTTAAAGGCATGTTAATTTACTGATTTTTCCTCATGAGTGTGGTTCATCCATTTCAGGATACATTTATATCCCTGAACTTACAGCCTTTGTTATGAGGCAAATGTGGTTAAGGGACATGGAGATATAGTGACTGCATTTTAAATTTAAATGAGCTATATATTCCTGCTCTTGACTACTTATTGGATGAAATGGGAAGCAGAGCTTTTATGCACATGCAAGAGTATAGTCAAAAATATTAATTGGCCAAATAGCATAGTATTTCAAATATCAGTTTTCTTATACTGTGTCTGTAAAACAGATATGGTGGTCTGAATCTCTTATGTCCCAATCTAATGTTTTTATTATGATTTGTTGCAGTAAAACTTAAGATTGTGCTTTGCAACATTTCCTTTGGGATGTAGGATTTTTTTTATAAAATGCTAAGTTCAATTATTTCAAAAAATCTGTCCGAACACTCCCCTCTAAAGAAAGCCTGAGAAAATTTTGAAAAAAAAACTAAGCTGAGGATGTGAAATTGTGTCTACTGTTGTAAAATATATTATTTAAAGAAATAAAGATAATTGCTGACATTCATGCAGACAACTGCTTATAAGGAAAGGAAAATGCAGAACCCAAGAACAGAACAAAAGGAGAAAAAATTAACGAAATAAGGCTGTAAATGGATTGCTGCTTCTGCAGAGAACTCTTGAATAATAATAACAGTCCAAGCAAGTTAGTCAAAGGAACATTGGAAATAGTGGAATATATTGGAATATTCCTGTATTGGAATTAAAATTTCTAGTTCTAAGTTTATATATTTTGTTTCAAAATCCATTGGGATTGTGAGGCGGGGTTTTTTGTTGTTTCTCTTGGTTTGTTTTGTTTGTAATTTAGGGACAGAAACTGTCAGAGCAATTTATACTGTCTAGTCAGACATGTTTTCTTAAAATGGTTGATGCACAGCCTTGATTTCCTAGATGAGAAGCTGGAGATAAAGGACTGCAGTTGATTCATTTATGTCAAATAGTAGCTGGATTATAAATACTTATGCTGAAATGAATGGGAGTTATGGTGTAAAGCAGTATTCTCCATAAGGGTACCAGATTCTGTGTTTTGCACAGTCAGATGTCTGGACGAAAGCTGACAGCTGAGATCTGGCAAACTGACAATAAAGAACAGCCTAAACAGCTAACAACAGCTAGCTCTAAACATTTGGTTTAAAAAATTGGCATTTCCTTAATTTTTCTGTCTCTGAGGGTATCTTGCAGATGAAATCTTCAGGATGTATACACTGTAAAATTTCTAGTTAAATTTGTAATTAAATTAGAGACAACAGTGTCTATGTGTTCTATATTTTTATTGAACTGAAAATCAGTATTTTGCAAAGTAATAGAAATGAGGTACAGGAGACTCAATATATTTGCTTTTTTCTCTGAATGCCTCAATGAGGAAATTAGATCTTAGATTATTAGATGTGAGGTTTAGTATTAATTTTAGCTTAATGAGTTACTTGTTTAATCTGTTTAACAGTACAAAAAATTTTGACTCTGGGATTTGGAGGATTTGCTATTCCTATTTTCAGCTGCAGGAAAGCTTTGAATAAGACCTCAAAAGAAAATTTTAAAAAAAAATGAAGCATCTTACATTTTTAAAAATTCAATTTAATGGTAGGGAAGTGTTTGAAGATTGTTCTAGAAAGTTAATTTTGCTGCATCCCATTAGGTGCTTTGTCACTGCTAGGTGGTTAAAGCTGGAGTCTCTAAGAAAAAAAGTCTAGCAAGACTGTATCCCTTGGTGAAATATATGTTTGTGCATATTTCCCTGCTTCACAAAAACTTTTGTGCCAGGTATCAGGTCTCTGAGATGATGATTTTTACCCAAATTTGACAAGTTAACAAGTGGAGTTAGAAATTCCTTGATCAAACTGTATGCCTGGATACAAGAGAGTACCCTAAATAGAGGTAAGCTCCCCCTATTCTAAAAATAATCCATCCCAGCTCACCAAAGTGTAATGCTGTTGCATAAGGACATTTTGTGATACACAGTAGAGACTCTGCAGGAGAGCTGTTGTAAGTGTAAGAAAATCCTGTGAACCATAGATTTAAATCAAGTCAGGCTTCATTTGTCCTGCTATTCACAGAAATACTTGCTTCTATAACCACTGGCAAATTTGCCAGCAAAAATATCCTGGCACACTGACCAAGGGATTCTTATCAGTCAAGCCTGATAAGAATCTGGCACGTATTATTTCTTCCCTGGAGAAAAATTTAAAAGTCAGGAAATTGAACTTTGACATGTCACTTTCTTCAAATTATGCAACTCTGTCTGAAGCAAATATATTAATAATGAGGAGAAGGTTAATAGAGTCTATCTCATTAATGGACATCAGGCACTGAACTCTGAATGAATTTCTAAGCCTAATTAAAAAAAATAAAAAGACAGAGTTGCTATGGGGTTCTTTCTCTGTCTACACGTTTGTGGTTTAGAAGGTTCCTTAACATTTTCTCTTCCAGTAATTGTCCATTGACATTAGGCCAGATCCTATTTAGGAGTAATTTGGAGATATTTTATCATTACCAAACCATTAGTTGTGTATGCTTGCAGAACAGAATCCAAACCCCAATAAAGATGTAACCCTTTGTGCTAAAACATTGTATCTGCATTTCTTGCACCCATTTTATGGTAATAAAAGGAAATTTCCTGATTTACACTGAGGAAGTACATGGTGAAAGAGAAGGCAATAGTGTCTAGTCTGGCCTCCACATTACTATGTGTGATGTCTTTTGCAGCATATATTATTTTAATTGATTGTATCTCGAGCTGTTGAAACAATTCTGTGTCTCTTGGTCTTTTGATTGAAAAAAAAAAAAGTTGTTTTATGGTACAAACAGTGCTAGTTGTACATAGCACTGCTGGAATTTCCTGAAGAAATTTTAAAGGAGACCAGTAGAATGGAAGCTGTTCTTACAGTTGATCTTGTGCTTGTAGAAAAGTGGGGTCTTGCTTTTACAGTCATATCTTTATGCTTTCATTTTTTCACCAGTTTTGGAAATCAGGAACTTCCAGTGTTAGATATCTGCTACAAAGATATATCTACAAAGAATGTAAATTATGTAAAACTAGATTTGATGTGAAACAACCAGTATCAGGGTGAATTTAGATTCAATAGTTTCAAGACTGAAAAACCTGTGGTTTGTGTTAAGACCACCAAATATAAAACACCAAGAATTACTTTCAATTTCCAATACTGTAAGGCTGTAAACATGTCTAAATATTTACCAACCCTTCAAGAAAAACAAAGTGTCATAAACATCACCTGTGTCTTAACTGACATTTAACTTGATAGATTTTTTTACATGCATAGGGAAATTAGCCTTTTTTTAAAATTTTGGTTTCTTTTGTATCCCAAAATAATAAATGACCAAGAGATCTTCTAATTGTGAATCTGATGATAAAAATTAAAATTCTATCAGATCAGGTCCTAGAAAGATTCACAGGCTGACCTTTTGGTCAATGCCATTCTAAGAGCTTTGTTTAAGCTCTGGGAGTCTGCAGTGGTTGAATTGTTCTGTTTTTTCTAATATTTTGAAGTCCACTCATTATTTAAATAAGGATTGTAAAGTAAAAGCATTGTGCAGAGGAAAAGTGAGATATGGGGATTATATTTCTGATTTTAGATATTTAACTTGTATATCTAAATTAAAATTCATTTTTGCTGTAAGCTCTTAACATAAGTAATCGAGTTAAACAGAAATGTACTCCTGTCTCTTCTGAGGAAGTCTGCAGTGTTGAAAACCTAATTTAAATATCTTATTTACATAAAATTAAACAGTTAAATCTTGGCTTTGGTACTGTTCTCTTCCAGCTCTTACTGTTCCTCCCTTCTGTGGCTAGGCGTAATGAAAATTCACCCTGTTACTGGTGGCCGACCTTCTGAGCTACCTGCACTGAAGCACATAATAGGGTTTTGAACAGGAGGTGAAGTGCATCTTACTGTGAAAAGCTGTCAAAGACCTCTGTAGCACAGGAATCCAGACAGATCTGATCTGAGGCTCCCAGCAGTAGCTGTCTGTATGCTTGATGATGAAAAGACTCCTGGCTTGTATCTCTCTGGAAAAGACTTGGATGGAAATAGTCAAGACTTCTGTAAAAAAACCCAAACTAAACCAAAAACCCGAAAAACAACAAAGAAAAAAACCCCACCAACCTACAGACAAAACAAAACCCCAAACCAAAACAACAACAAAAAAATCCAAGCTATGTAAGAATACGTTTATTCAAATGTGCCAAATGAATTGATGGGAGAGAGGCACAGACTATCTTTAGGGCATGTAGATTTGTTAGACGTTGTGATTATTGAATACCTAAGTTCTGCCTCAGATCTTCTCAGATGACAGAGGTTACTTTCATTATTTTGGGGTTTTGTTTTTTTTTTTTTTTCCTTTTTTTTCTAGCACGAGAGATTGAGAATGACCTAATTCTGACTGATCAATAGATAAAAGACAAAATGTGAGACAACTTCAAAACATGATCTTCCCTCAGGGTCTTCCACATTGCCAACTAGGACTCCTTGTTGTACAGATATTGTCTTTCTACTTCTAGGAGAAAAGAAAAAAAAAAAAAAAAGGAAAAAGAACAGCTTAGTGTTGTCTATCAATTATTTTATAAGGTCTTTGGAAAAGCTTTTTAGAGCACGAGAGGATGGTCCACAGTGAAAAGAACAGGCCTGTGTTGCCACAAACTGAGCTGACAGCTGATATGTGGTGTTTTAGGCTGCAGAGATACTTTGAGGATGTTACGAGAGCCCAGTCTGGGATGTGCTGCCCCAGTGCTGCTGCTTTTTTCAGTTAACACTGACCTCAGGACTGCAGCTTTGTTAACACCGGGTTTTACTCCAGAAAAGGCATAGGAATGGCTAATCCATCAGCACATCTTTGAAGTGCTGTAATATAGGTGAGACAACTACAACATAAACTAAAATATAACTGCATGATATCAGAAGAAATTCACTCTCCTGGCATGAGTTCCTTGAGTTATCTACTGAAATAATTTTATGTTATAAGAAGTCTTTACCAGTAAGTAAAATATTCTTGCAAATAAAAACATTCTCACACAGGTCTTGAAAAAACAGCTTTGGAAATTCATACACAAAAATACTTAAGTGTTTCATTTTTTAGGTACAGCAAGAAGTAAATTCTCACAATACACCTTATTTCTAATCTCTGTGTACTGACACTTCAAGAGTCTGAGCCATGGAGAATTTTATCTAAAATCCTGTCGGTTTTTACCAGTGTTCAGAGTGAAAAGAACAATGCCAAGGACATAGTTTGCATTCTGCATTTAAACAACAGCTGATTAGGTGATAACAGCATTAATTACTCATTGGCAGGCAAACAGCCTAGGTAATCAAAAATGTATTTTCTGCAGTGAGATTTGTATTGTCATGAGAAAAAAGGTGCCAGACACAGCACTTTGGAGAAGGGATCTGGGCAAACTCGGGCTCCTCTCTCTAGGTGTAGCAGCAGTACTGCCAGCTGGTAGATTGATTGCAGCAATTGCAACAACGTGGCTCAACACTGGGCTTAGGCTGCACACTACTACTAAAGGAAATGGCACTATTATATAAGTACGAATAAAACATTTGGACAGAAAAATGATAAAATAATAGATACTACTTCCTAAAAATCAGGAAAAAAATAAATTAAAGCTACAATTAAAGTATAATTCCTAGATTTTATTTTTTGGGGAGATAATGTGGTTTCCTGTTTTCTTTTAAGTGCATAAAGTGTAGCTTCTGGCTTCAACACAGGTTGAAAATGAAGTAAAGTCTTACAATGAAGCAAAAGCAAGCACAAAAGTAAAATTATAGTTGAATATCACAAATATTTACTAGGAAATCCATGACCAATAATAATTAACATTATGAATTATGTACATCCTAGAGGTCATCTCTAGAGGGAAACTCCAGCTCATTCATTTTCACTGATACTTTTTTGTTGGCATTTCATTGAGTCCCTCTTTATTTGCATTTTATTAAGTCCCTCTTATCTTTTATGTTAAAAAATACAGTTCCAATTATGATCAAGTAAAAAAAAGTGTTCATTTAGAAAAATAATCTGAAAATCAGACAATATATCTTTATAAACAGTATGTTTAGTTAATTTTCTTATATTTCAGTTACTACTTCCATAAATTTTATTCAAAAGAAACCTAAACTCTCATTATGACAAAGTTGTCAAGAAAATTAATAATGAAGAGTCTTTTGAGTATCTGCAATGTATGTTTTTTGCAAGGAGCTATTGATTGCTTCTCCATTAAGTTGGGTGAGACTAGGTGAACCCACATAACTAGCACTTGACTTGTCCTCTTCTGAGAACAGATACAGAACATAGAGGAGTTCTACTTACAATCTTGAGATTTTGAAAGAATTATAACATTCATTCAAAAAGATGGGGGATGCTCTGAATCTCAGGAGACTGAAGAAAATTCTAATCTTTTCTGATGCTGCTAACACAAACTTGTTTTTTTAGTAATGCCATCCATGTGGTATTTCTCTTTTGTTTGGTGTGTTATTTAATTGCAGTTTTTGTTTCAGTTTGTCCTGCCAAAGGGAACTCCTCGTTTATGTTTCATTGGTGTGTCCAGTTATTACAATCATTGCATTAATGCCAGGGTCTTGTCACAAATTCAATTACAACAGCTGTTGCATACAAGCAATTAGACATCTGTGCAGCAGCTCCCTCCTTGCTGTTGCCTTTTATCATTCTGTTGCTGCAACTAGACTCATAATTTATATCTGTACTGCGCCTTCCGTGCCTGGGATCTTGAACAATTAACTGCTCATAACCTCTTCCAAGGCAGGTAAAATGCCAACACTTTCACCTTCCCTTGTGGAACTGCTGGCAGAGTACTTGGAGCCTGATTTGCCTGTAGAAGGACAAAGGACAGAAGGCAAATAGCCAAGACTAGTTGCATCCAACCTTGTTTTAAATTGAATAGAACAGAGGGTCAAAGATAGCCACTCTGAAGCACATCTTTGTTAACCACGAGGGCATAAAAATTAGCTGAGAGGAAGATGAAAGGACTGTTTGATTTGTTGTTGGAAAGCTGAACTGAACTGTGTTACAAGTGATATATTCTTCCTTCCCCTGAAGGAATATGATGATATCAAAACCCCTTTGTACTAGTATTTTTATTCTGCACAAAGAAAAAGGAAAAAAAAAGAATTAAAAAAAAAAAGAATTCACTGTTTGTCATGATTGCACAGCCTTACTGAGTACATATGGGGTTTTATTAGTGCAGATGTTTGTCTGAAAAGAAATCACGGATCAGATTGAAGTAGCTCTTCTTAAAACTATTAAGCTATTTAGCTGAGGGTTGTTTAAGATGGAATGAAGGAAATGAAGCATTCTTTTTTCTCATAAAATTCAAATTTGTCAAATGTTTTGGTGCATAAGCCCCCCTCCATTTCCAATTTGTGCCATCAGTCACTGCAGGATGGGATGAACAGGTGTGTTACACAGTCATGCTGCAAAGGATACTGAATTCCAGCTGTGTTGCCCTGGATCAAGACTTCACAAAGTGCAAAATGAGTATCCCATGACTCTCACCTCAATGTGCAGTTCCATGAGCCAAGGGACTCAACAGCAGCACCAAATAAAGAAATTCTTAACATGCTGACTGCACTGGAATTTGCATCCCTTTATTCCTTCTTGGCAGAAGCCAAATGGATACCTAGGGAATGTTAGTATTTTAGTGAATGTCACAGTAACATTAACACTCCTCAGTCCTTTGTTCTTTGGTGTTTTGTTTTGTTTTGTTTTGTTTTTTTTTAACCAAGATCAATCCAGGTGTCTGTTATTTTAAAAAAAATTAGGGGCATTTTAAAGGTAAGCACATGCAAGCAGAAGAAGCAAGGGAAACTCTTAAGGCGAATGTGCAACAGTCACGTTATAAATTTCTGTCAGACACCTTGTTTGTTTTGGTATTGAATTTTGAGCAATTCTTGGATATTTGTCTTCCCTGACAGAGAGGGAGACTGCTGCAGCATGACAAAATTAATTATTCCTGGTGCATTTATGGGAAAGAAACAAGATTAGCATTTAAACTAACTCTTTTCTTTGAAGAGGAAGTGACTTTTATATTCCTGTCATTTAATCTTCTAAACATATCAGTGACAGGTCCCTATTGGAGTTCATGATTTTAGAACTATGTCAGAATTCTGAAGAAAATTTTCCTATACATTTCCAGAAACTGAATATACTACAGCTCACCATCTCCAGAGATAAAGGTTTATTGCAACAAAGGGTTTCATTTTTCTAAACACAGAGACTTAGATGAGTTAGTGGGAAGACGGTAAAATGAGTTGAGAATAGCTATTCAGTCTCCTTACAGCATTCTTTTTAGGAAGGTCCTTTTAACTAGTTCTATATTCAGTTAATCAATTTTTCTGAGTTTCAGAAAAAATCATACCCTTTGTCTAGATCTCTAACATTTTTTTTTTATCCTGTGACTTCTGATGTTTGCTTATTTATTTGTTCCATTTGTTCTCCAAAGTCTTTCTTTTGGTCTTACAGTTTCTTCTGTTCATTTTCTGTTGCTGCCTGTACTCTGTATAAATAGGAAAGTCACCCACTTGAGCAGTGTCAGGCATGCTCTGCAGAGGAATTACTCACCCTTGCTCTCTAGAGGGTTTTGCTGGATGCAGAGGTTAGCAGGCAGAACAAAGCAAACAGGAGTTCTTCTACCCAGCCATGCTCTTTAATAAAAAAGATTAACTGTGAGCAGATCCAATTCCGCCCATGACAGAGAGCAACATTTGCAATTGTTTTTTGAAAGGAAATTAAGTGTGTTATATACAAAACCCTACTTGTTCTGTGCACTTAGAACTGTGGCCATTCACTGAGATAGCTCTTTCTGTGGTGAATTCTGTTTTTCAGGAGTAGGAGGGAAATGCATCTATCTTCCGTTGGATTTAAAACCACAGTACATTCTGATTGCAGCAATTTCAGATCTAAATATATGATTTCTATGGCAGCCGTCTGTGAAAGGTTCATTTTATGAATAGTGTAATCATGTTTAGCATCAGAGATGCTTGTGCTGCTTAGTAGGCAATGTTTCAAAGTAAAGAAAGTTTAGACAAGAAGAGAAAGCATCGGGAAACAAGACCTGTTATAGAGCTTCTTCAATTTGTGTAGAGTTGATGGAAAGAAGGAGCTTCATCATATTGTATGATGGTTCATTACTTGATAAATGAACCATAAATGTGCTCACTTTTACATCCAGCTCACACTGCTCTCAAAATCACAGCAAGATTTTCTCTTGATGAGCCTCATGGGCAGTTATTTTATCTTCCTTGCCCTAACTCCAGTTCCATGCACTGTGGGATTTTTCTTGCTTCACATTTTGTGATAAAAATGAGAGCCAGCTGGAAGCAAGAGCAGTTCTTGCCAGAGGTCAAGCATCAAGGTTCTCTTTTCCAAATAGCCTGTTGTTTCTCTTGTTTTGGACTAGTGACTCCATTTATAACTATTACCAGCCAGAATGGACAAAACATTGTTCTTTGCTGTGGAGTAGGTAACTTCATATATGCACTGCTTTGCATTGGAACATGAAACAAACCACCTCAGTGCCAGGCTTGCTGTCCTTTGCCTGATGGATCTCCACACTCCTAAGCATCATTTACAGCAGGTTTTCACCCATATTGGCAGATGCCAAGAGTTGCCAATACTTGTCATGACAGGATAATGCATACCAGCTGCTTTGGAATTAACTCCTCTGATATGGAACAACCAGTCCACATGTGCTGGTACCTACAATGTGATATCTATACACTAATATCTGGGGTTGGGTTTTTTGCTTTTCTTTTGTTTTTTTTTTTCTGTTAGTTTCTTTTTGTTTGTTTGTTTGGAGGATTTTTTACAGTAACTGCTAATAAGGGAAGTAACTAAACAGTGCTTATGGGACAATCTTTCAGATGTTTTCAGAATATTATGAGCAGGACAAAGACATTCTCCTTAAAGTTACAATGCCCATAGTGATGAACATCGAATATCATGTGTTTCTCAGCAAAAATAACAACCCTTGCAACTTTTCTTAATTCATGTGGTGTTGAATATATATAATCATATTCCATGTCATTTTGTCAGAACTTCAAGGAATACATCAGGAATATTTATGTACAATTTAAAAATAGGTAAGTATGTCCTAGATTCCTTCTGTTTAAATATATACCATTTAATTCCAAGCTTACCTACTTTCAAAGGGCTACAATTCCTTTTGCTTGTACTTTTTTGGATTTTTTAAATATATTTGATTTTATATTTTATATATTCTTTGCTATAGCTGAAAAAGCCTATTTCTTAACTTTCCCCCAAATCCAAGTGCAAATGGATATAAATATTTTTAATGGAAAATGTATAAATATTTCACTAAAATTCAAACCTAGAGCAAACAAATATGAAACAACAGAAACTTACAATTTTAGATCAGATTCTGTTGGAAGCCCTTACTTGGAGAGTACTACCCACATAGCAGAAAGCAAAAATAGACCCAAACTACACTTTTTAGGAGGGATGGCATATTTTCTTAGAAACAAAAGCAAAACTACCTGATATGAAATGACCTGTAAGACAATTTTCTGCCTGTAACTTCAAAAAAAGGATGATCACATTAAGTACCTTAAAATCTATTTATACTTGCTTTAATGTACCTATCAAAATTAAACTACTAGATGCTTTCAATTATTTGCAACTACTGAGTCTTAATTGAGCCCTCATTATAGTTCCTACCAGTGACTTTTACTGTCTCATTTTTTTATATTTTGCTTTGCCTTGGCAAATGCTTCAAATTCCTGTATTGTAAAAAATGGAATTTTTCTGTTTGTTTGCCTTTTTTTTTTCTCACAGTGATCTTCTAGGCTTAACAAGGTCAAGGACATTCACAATCCTTCAATGGCTTCAACAGAATGTATTTGGTCTGGAATTGCATCACAGTGTCACACAGGTATGGAGATTGGATGAGTACAACAATCAGCCAATTAAATCTGAGTGAGACTAGATTGAGTGAACCTGATTTCACACCATGAAGGAACACTTAAACAAAAGTCCTGATAAAATGATTCTCTAAATCTGTCACGTGCGAAGAAGCATGGGGTGGCAGGTAGGCAGCTGTCCAAGAAGCATCCTTCCACCTGTTGCCAAAGTCACACTAGGTTACCACTCACTGAAGAGGGAGTCTAGAATCTGCACTGTCTGGTCAGGGACTATCGGTGCAAGTTATTCCTGTGTGTAGATGTCACCCTGTTCTTTTGGAATTTTCCTAGACTTCTGATTGTTTGCCTTCTTGGAGTCAATTTCTCACAATTCCAACAGTCTCTTAATGTAAATATAGCTCTGTTTACCTAACGGTTGTTTTTTGTTTACATTCCTTTCTGGAGGAGGAGAGAAGTTGATTGACTGTCTGCTCAACCAGTGTGGTTGGAGGGGTCATAATCCCATCCTCCAGTCCACAACCAGTGCCAAAAATGTATAAAAATGAGTAAAAGTAAAGTTCTTCCCTTCTTTCCCACTTGGACGTCTCCAAGTCTCTGAGTGGTTCTTTTGTGTCCAATTGCGATGAAGAAACTAGGCTTTGGGAAAACTGACTCCTGCAAGTCAAGCACAAGACCATCCAGAGAAAAGGAAAGAAGCATGTAAAAATAAAAAAAAGGGTTTTTTTAATGGCCTAAGACACACTATTCTTCCTTGAGTACGAAAAGCCATCCTAACAGTAGCTATTCTGCTTCCAAATTTTCAGCCTGCAGCGGGATTTCCTAGAGAATAATTGCTTACTACTAAATTAAAAGAAAACAAACTGCTATTAAAAGGTAGAGGACTGTTTCCTTAGACTGTTTGCTGTAGGTCTTTGAAAGCCCTATGGTGTCTTCAGTGCTGACTGCACATTCCTTCCATTTCTGTCACTGCAAGGCTCAACAGAAGAAAACTGTTACTTGGGACTCGATCTCTCACACTCTACTTAGAAACCTTGAAAAATCACACAAACATGTTAATGCATCATAACATATTTTAACACAATTATAATTTGCAACTTAATGGAGGGGCAGAAAGTCAGGCACATCATTTAGAAACATTTATTTCTCATTTGTTAGTATTGGTGTAGATACTAATTAACCTTTTTATCATTCACTCTTGGCACACATGGTGAAGATGTTGCAGTTTTGTTCTACTAATTCAGTTATCTTTACCATAGACTTGGAAGTTAATATTTTGAACTTAATATTGACACTAAAATTGCTCAGAGTTCATATATCTCTAGGTGAGGGCTTACTTGTCTGACACTCCCTAATGGGCCTCATCCATAAGATTTCAAGCAAATATTGGATTGTACTGCTTCACCACAGCTTCCCTTTCTGTCACCTTTTTGTCTAGGGAATTTCTGTTCTATTCCTTTGTCCTTCAGAATCGCAGCTTTAATAAAAACCCCCAGTATGTGATATCAATTAGAAAAATGACTGATTTATTTAGGTTGCAATAATTACCTTGATGTGCAACACTATTAGAAACATATCTGACTTTATCTCCCTAGAGTCAGGGTCTTCAATGTTTTCATGTCATCTGATATTTTCTTCATCTAGACAAGTCTGGGAAAAAAAATCCCTGTTCCAGTCTTCAAGAATATTTAATGCAAAATAATATTGATAAAGCTATCTCATCGCCAAAAGACATGTAAAAATACATGAAAAAAACACATTATGTCTGTGTTAGGAAAGACACTCATCTGAGTCCATGAGTAGCCCACACACAGCATGATTTGTAGAAGTTTGTGTCCAGGCAGTTCATTCTTCTCCTTCTTCTAGAGTTGTACCTCATATAGTGCCTGCCTCATGTTCATGACTAGAATGCCTCTAGAACAGGCCATGGGAGCTGTCCATGCCCATCCTTGACTCTTGTCTGCCACATAACTATGTGCACTCTGCAAAGGGAGCACTGAGGACATCTAAAATTAGAGCATTTGCTGAACAGTGACAACACATTACTCTACGGGATACTGGGGTTGCCATAGTGTATTGGAAAGAAAGACAGAATTATGAGCATGCTTTACTGTCTCATTCAGTGAACATCTGGTTTAGTTTGGGGCTTTGTTTTTTTTCCCTAGCTGTTATTTTATTCTTATTAGGCAGGAAGAATATTTATTTTTACTATCTTTAAAGAAAGCTACTTTGGTATTGTTCTGAGGGAGTTAAGCAATACTGAAAGCCTTAGGTAAGCATGCTTAAAATACATCAATGTAGGTTCACTGGGGAATGACAACAAGTAAATTGCACCTGCGTGAACCTACTAATGCAGATGATGTTTGAATTCAACACAGAAACATCCTGATAGGCTTGCTAAGGAATGCTTGAAAATGTGACAAATGTCTAAGGTTGACTCTTATTATGAAACCTCCTCTGAAATTTTACACATTGATAATCCAAACCAGTCCAGTGAAGAGGAGCTTCAAATTTAAAGTTGTGGTCCATTATGTCATCTGAATATATCTCCTACCCTTTCATATAGACTGGCTCAAACATTAGTTTTGAGAACTAATTCAAACCAGTAAAAGTTAAATTTTGAGATTGGAGAAAGCTGAAAATGTTTTAATGAGAGGCAATCAAGCATTCTGTTATGTCTGATCATATACTCATCTGTTACTTCATTGTAAACATTTTCTTATCACAAGCTGTGGTGACCTCATCAGCTAAGATGGTACTAAATATCTTGGGAGAAGGGTAGTGGCTCAAAACCTGTAGTATTAAATTAAGAAGAGGCCTTGATATTTATTTTTTTGAAAGAAAGCCTTAAGGAATTGAGATTCTTCATTCAGGATTCCTCCTTCAAAGTCTTAAATTCCATCTTGCTCATTTTAGTAGTCCCCAGGCCTTTCTGGAAACATCTGCTTCTCCCATCTTGATAGCTGCAGTGTTTCTAACATGGAATAATAAGCATGCTTCATTACGGGTGCACAAAAGGGATAGGCATTTGCCAGAATGAAGATGCAGATGCAGCTTTAACCCTGCAATTGCCCACTGAACCAGGAATGCCAATTAAAAAAAAAAAAAAAGATAGATTAATCTCCTCATGAAAAATATTTAAATTACCAGGGACTAAAGACAAGAATTGGCAGAGCTGAAAAACTTCAGTGATTTTCTTGAATCAAGCTGTACTTTCATTTAATCAGAAAAAGGTGTCTGATACTTGCAGTACATTTTCATAACTGCTATGTCATATCCAGTAGACCACAAAGAGGAAAGTTTGTTCTCATCAGAGTAAAGAACTGAAAAATGCAAAGGAACATGATGCTTGTAAAGGACAAACAGTCTATGCTGCTTTATGCTGGAAAAATAACAAGGGATTTCAGATTTCTGAATTCTGAACACTTTTT
>VXBR01003145.1:198665-221283 GCA_013400215.1 Cisticola juncidis | reverse complement strand
TTTTTTTTTTTTTTTGAGGGTAGCATCTCAGAAAAGGTAGAATCCCAAGCATCAGCTATGCATACTACTCCTTTCACTGATTATCATTTCACTCTTTTAAGAGGAAAAATACTATATTTAAATCAAACACTCTTCAGTTCTGAAGATTTTCATTATAAGGGGTTGGCAGAGGTGATATTGGCTGATTCAAAGGTCAGTAATAACTTCTCGAAGCTACTGACATTTTAACTCTATAAGTGTTGCCACTTTCATTTCACACCATTTTATCATACTGAACCCCTATAGTAATGTCAATTATTTCTTCTTCCAATAAGTTTCTCCGTGTTGGGATTCTTCAGTCATCACACATTGCGAGTTTGCTCAGAGGATGGTTGGCCACTGGAACAGACTCCCTGGGGAGGTGGTCAAGCTTGACAGAGCTCAAGAGGTGTTCGGACAGCTCTCCCAGCCACACGGTGTGACACCTGGGGTGTTCTGTGCAGGGCCAGGAGCTGGACTGATAATCCTTGAGGGTCCCTTCCAACTCATCATATTCTGTGATTCAGTGAAGTATCAGGATGCATACTCCAATTTATGGCAAGGGCTTTGTACTTTTTT
This sequence comes from Cisticola juncidis, assembly GCA_013400215.1. Classification (NCBI taxonomy): domain Eukaryota; kingdom Metazoa; phylum Chordata; class Aves; order Passeriformes; family Cisticolidae; genus Cisticola; species Cisticola juncidis. Next base: position 220,686 of record VXBR01003145.1, on the reverse strand, counting down.
CTTTGTGGACTGGGGAGAACACTTTGTTTCTGCTTTGTCAATTACTTACATTTTCTGTAAGCTTTTCAGTAAGTTTTCAAACTTCCAACTCCAAGATATTTCATGAGGATCAGAAGTGATTAAGTACAATTTCATATGAATATATTCCACAGGCTTGTTAGCTGTTTCTTAAATTGTTACTGCTTCGTCTCTAGACTTGCCTTCTAGCACCTTAGCTTTTGTTCTTAGCTCTTTTTCTCCTCCACAAAAGCCTTTATGTTCGATTTGTCTGGCAACACTGCTGAGCTAAAACAAAAACGTTTTTTCTTGTAGTAGGGGCAATATTCTTTATATTCCTGTGCCTGTTTTCATGGGACTTATTGGATCTTCATAGCTGTGAGGTCCCTACTTCTGTGTTAAATGAGTTAGAAATTGGACAAATGCTTCAAAATTCTTAGGGAAAATATTAGCAGATCATATAATCGATATCTCGCAGAAATAAAATGGGTTCCTTATGAGGATAATTGTGATTAGGATACAAAGAACAATAGCTTTCAGAATTTTATTTTACTAAAGAGAAATCAAATGGGTAATTAATGAAACTAAAAGTATCTTTGATAGTGGCATATTTTCTTGTGCTCTGAAAGGTTTGTTTGTTTGTGTAATGTACATTCAACCCTCAGCTTAACAGACTTTCTCTACAGCAGCCTTATTTTTCAGCATATCATTCACTACCCTCAACTTTGATTTACCTTTGTATTTCCTGAGGTTGCTTTTTTCCATCACACCATTAATACAGATGGTAAACAGCAACAGTCAACACCTGATGAATACCAGCCATAATGATCTTAAAACATTTTAAGATCACCAGTTGAGCCAATTTTCCTCATAGCTCCAGTATCCACATAGTATTTTACAAATCTAGACATGGTGATTGATGTACAATTCTGATAACTAATTTTAGTTAGCCTGGATACAAGTATTAATGTAGAAATCTATGGGTTTGCTGGGCTGTGAGATAAAGCTGCTGCTGCAACTATGTGGCTATATCCCAGAGTATTTTTCCCTGTAGTGAGCTGAACCACTGTAGTGAGAATTTTCTTTTGAGAATCTTGAGAATCACAGCGAAGAATTATTGCAGGTCTATGAGATCCATGGTGATGGGCCTGTGTTCCCACTGAAAAATTAGCAGGCAATAAGCATAAATGAGTTTTGTCCTGCTGGGAAAGACCACATGGGACTCATCAGACCTTTAAAGGAATCTGTCTCTCCCTGAGGGTATGAAGCAGTAAGCAAAACTCTCTGTGACAAAGTTGGCAGAATCTTTTTTTGAAGTAAAATGATTTCCTCTGTGCTTTTCATGATTCGAGTTGAAATAATGACATGATGCTGCTAGTGGGGAGCCACAGAATATAAGCAAATACCTCATCTCTCATGAACTATAGGCCCTACTGTTTACCTTGAACATTGTCAAAATGTTTTCCTGGAAAGATAGACAAAACTATTTTTTTTTAAGTATCTGATCTTAGAACAAGTACAAGTAACACCTAACAGTTCCAAATGAAAAACCTGTTTATAGCAATAAAACAAGCCCTGCAAAAATCCCGCTTGTATTAAAGTGAAAGTATAGAAATTGAAGCATGATTTCTGCTTTCTGTTTTTTTGTTTTATACAGCATATTTATTGCCTAACTGCAGTTACATTGCAACTGATGCATTTTTCTAGAACCCCTGCAGGAGAGGACTGACCATTTGGCACATCTGTCATTTAATGTAAATATTATTATATTTTTCTGATATTAGTTGAGAAAGTACATAATAATTTAGAAAGAAAAAGGTGAACAAAATGTAGGAGACAGGTAGATGTTTAGCAAGGAAAACTCACCTTATACCTTCAATAAATGCCCAAAGTGTATACATATGTATTTTTCATGGACATGAAATTCAATTTCTTTTGGGTGTGATCCATTTGGACTCCTCTTACAAAATTAGCTTATTATCTCTAGGGGTGATTATGAGAGAGACAAAGAAAGCAGACTCATATTGTGTCTTTGAAAAAATAAATTCTAATTAATAAACTTTTTAAAAAATCCAAACTTTAGTCAAAGAATAAAGTTATCACTGGATAACAGAAGTAGTAATGCTCTTTTGTTGTATAAACAAGGAAAACAGACAGCAAACCAAAACCAATTGAATAAAACTATTTTGGGAAAATGAAAATTTATATGGTTTTCTCTTTATCCATGGAAGTAAATAATTAGTACAGATCCCTGTTTCAGTATGTTGCAAAATTTCTTCCCACAGAAAGAACAACAACAACAACAAAAAAAAAAAAAAAAAAAAAAAAAAAAAAAACCCCAAAAAAAAAAAAAAAAANTTAAAAAAAAAAAAAAATCAAAAAAATATTAGTTTCTATTGGACTGATTAAGATTTTGAAATACAGAAGCCCTGTGTAGGAACTGCATTTGCAGATGACATATATGAACACTGATGTCAGTGCTTATTCATTATTTGACTGAGATGCCAACCATGATGCAAATTAGCTCTTTATAATCTTTCAGAATCTGTTGACATTTAAGGTTTTATTGGAACTCAGCAAACATCTGCTGATAGAATTGCCTCTTGCAATCTTGAATACATCATGCCTGATCGCAGAAACTGAGTTCAGGACTTCGACTCAATTTTCAGGACACATCATCTGGTCTCCACCAACCCTCCCATTTATCCTTATCCCTAAGGAGGTTTCAGGATATGGAAATGTACCTGGTGTTTTTTTGTACCTTTCTTCATTTTTCTTTAGGATGCTACAATGGCATTTATTGTGTAAGGATTTTGACAGCATGACCTCATACAAAGCTACTTTTCAGCAAATTGCTTTCTATATTTGTACCCTCAAAAAAAAAAATTCCAAGAGAAAACAAGGTAGGTTTTGTTCTCAATGCTTTAGTATTCTTTGTATCCATTTTCCAAAATGTTGGGTCATGAAGAAATAGCACATAATGAACCTCACCAGAACAGCTGTTCCACCTTCCTCAGCATCCTGCTTCTGCCTCTAGATTTCCATCTGATACTTCAAGAGAAGGTGAAAAGCCACTCTCTCTTTACCTGCTCAGTTAAGGTTCTGTGGATGAACCATTGATTTTTCCCGTTTTTTCCAGAAAAGTATCCAGATCTCTAAAGTGTGAGATTTTATTCTTAATTCTTGAAGTCAGGACCTCAGGAACAACTTCAGTCTTTACTTCTCTGTAAGGGAGCAATACAAAGATATTGCTTATTCTCTCTCACTTACACTATTTTTCTAGGTGGTTTTCATTCTTTACAGACACTGACTGCAAATAGTTTATGGATTGTAGGTACCTATGGGAACCTGCTTCAAGACAAAGGGATAGAGGAGATTCCATGTGAACTACATTTGAAAGGTGGCACAGATTCTGTAGGAAGTTCCTTAGAACCATCTTTCTTTAATTCCACATTTCAGGTTTATTTTTAGCTCCAAGAGATCAATACATTTTATTTCATTCCTAACCAAAATACAACCTGTTCTGGGTAACCTAAATAACATACTGAAGCATTTTGAATGTCCTATGGAAACACAGGCAATTTCGCCTGCATTTAGGAAATGATTGGGAAATGACTTCCACTTCTTTCTGACCACCTTCAGAAAAGTAACTTGATTTGCCACTCAATACCTGAATGAAGGACCGCTGGTTTACGATATCATACAGTTCATTATGGGTACTTACCAACAAAATAAAGGATCCTGTAGAGAAAGAAGGGAACACCCAGCAAGTTACAAAATGTTTGTCTCACATCTAGTTAAGATGATCACTGGGAACCACTTGAGTAACAGTCAGAGCTGAAAAAGCATCTGCTTCTTCTGACAGTTCTGGACACTGAAAGACTGAGACAGAGCCTGACAGAACAAAGTGTGTAGAAGAGGAGATGAAACTGCCATACTACCAATCAAGTCCAGCATCAGAATGAACCAAAGCCTCCCTTCCAAAGTAAAGATCATGCTGCTTTTTCAAACCAATTTTAAATTATGTCCTCATATACTGAGGTGCTTTATCTAGATTCACAGTTTTTACTGTTCACTGTAATGTTTCTCTTCTGTGTGGATCGAGTTAGATCTCATTGTCAAGTTCACTATTCAAAAAGACATTAGAAAAAAGCCAGAACTAAAGCATAACTGAAAAGTGTTGGATGTGGTCTTCTTGTAAATCTGAGTGTCAGGAAGCACTGTCCTATGCTTCTGCTAGTAAGGATTTATAATGTAGGCTCAGCTTCTATCTTCCTTTCTGTGCTAAATACTAATCAAACTATGTGCTAATTTATCTATTGGGTGGATATTTTAAACACAAATAATTTCTCATTTACTTTAACCAGTCAATATTGGAAAAATATTTCAGAGAATCACAGGACCATAACATATGCTGAGATGGAAGGGAACCATCAAGATCACTGAGTCCAGCTCCTAACCTCGAACAGGATACTCCAAAAATCACGCCATGTGCCTGAAAGAATTGTCCAAACATTTCCTGAAGTCAGGTTTAGCGCTTTGGCTACTTCCCTGGGGAGCCTGTTCCCTTCTACAAAGCATTATGTTATCCATATGGAGTCTCCATTATTCTATTCTGACAATAGTTTTGAACATTTAAACACTGCTGATATTAAGCTGAGAATTCTGGAGTCTGAATCAACACAGACTTTCCTAAGCCAGTTTTTGGAGTTCAGGGCATCAAAAAAAATTGCAGCATACAGTATAATCTGCTCAGTTTTTACATGATGGAAAGAAATCTAGGAACTTCTGGATACAGATGTAGATTTTTGATTATGGAAAAGCATGCTTATAATGTGATCACTATGTCCTCCATTCTCTTCTATGTTCTCCATTCTCTTCCATGTCCTCCATACCCAAAACCTGATTCCTTGTTTTCAGTCCTCTCAGGAATAAAGACTCCAGAAGATAACACAAGTTTGTCTGACAACTTAAGTCACCAGAACACCTTAAAACAAAATGCTCTCAGTGACTGAGAATATAAGATTTACTTGAAGAAAAGTTTGCTTTAAGTCTTTTACTGATTCTTGTTTTATTTTTGTATTATCATTTTTAATGTACTCATATACCCATTTAGTAGTAGGTCATTAAGATCTAAAATTTAAGGACTAAATTTCAGCTCTAGTAAGAATAATGGTTTATTTTCCAAATAACTACATTTGAAATTTTGTTATGTTTTTCCCTAAAAAATAAAATAATAAATATTTTTGTGGTACTTTTGGCAATGTCTACCACATATAATTTACTGTACTAATGTCTGTATTGTAAGCTGTCTATTAGCTATACTGAATTGAAAATAAGAATCAGAATTATATGTATTTTGACTGTGCAACTTCTAGTAATCTTCCTTAGATCAAGTTGGACAGAAAAAAAAGAGCACAATTTAATGTATATTTTTCATATTTGAAAGAGATCACTCTCTACAACTACCTAAAAGAAGATTGTGAGGTGAATTTCAGTCTTTTACAAAAAACAAGCAATAGTAAAAGAGGAAACAGACTCTAATTGTGCCAGTGGAGGTTTAGGTTTGATACTACGAAAAAATTAACCAAAAAGGTTAATCTTCAGAATGGACTGTCCAGGGAAGTGGTTGAGTCACCGACCTTGAAGGTATTTAAAAGACAGGACTGTAGATGTAGTGGTTAGGGATATGTCTTAGTGGTAGATTTGGCAGTGCTGGGTTGATATTAGACTTGGTGCTTGTAGAAGTCTTTACCAACTTAAATGATTTTATGAGTCTGTGATTGAAAGCTTTGACATGTGAAAGATTCCTTTGATACTAAAAGATACCACCTCATTAGCAAAAGAATTGTCATGCAGATAATTCTCATACCAATCCTTAGAGAGATCACCTTTCTAAAAAGTCTGTTCTTCCTGTCAATTTTCATTTTGAAACAATTTCCTTTTTTTGTATGTCTGACAGAAACTTGATTAGTGGCCTCGAGATGACAAAGCTACACATATGTTCTGAATTGGAAGAAAAAAGTGCTTTTTCTTTTTATCTCTTTAGTGACATTCATTAGTGTAAGCAGCTTTTTGTGTCCTTTGTAAAGTTAATGGATTGCTGCAAAGGAAATCCTTTACTTTGTTAAAATCCACTTCTCAGCACTATTTGTGAGGGAAAGACTGAACACAGTACAGACTTTAAATGAAGGTCAGCATTAGATGTTAGATATAAAATAGAGAACAAAAAGATGAAGAAGAAAAGATAAACATTACAAAAGGGTGAGATTTCTTAGTAAGTTAAGCCACTGAAGGGAAGGAAAAAATAAGCAGATTTTTTTTAACTTTTAAGAAAAGAAAATGAAGAATGTTCTCAAATGAAGAATGTTCTCAACAAGTTCTAAAGCAACTGTTTATTTCATCAGTGCTGCATAAATAATTATATGCTCTTCCTCTAGTCATCATAAATCTAGGACAAAGGTAGAATAGTGGTGTGGATTTTTACACCCATGCCAAGGACATACAATGAATTATTTACCTCTTATGACTAAAATCAGTGTAAAAGAATTATCTGAAATAAGAATATGAGTACCCCATATTTTGTGTTCTTCCACACTTCTAATTTTACTGGATAGAAACCTTTTATAATGGGACCTGTTACTGCTGTTATTGTTCCTGGCCTGTTGTAGTTGACCAAGATTTTCTTGGAGTTCTTTCTTCACCTCAATAATGTATTTAATTTCCTTCATTTTGAAGCTATCAGATCTGAAAGATATCTGTATGGGTACTGTATGTATTTGCATGGAAGGGAAGTTTCTTAAAAGAAACTTCATGGGTGATTTATTCAATGTCTCAAATTGTACAGAAGGAACAAAGGCAACCACAGGTTACTTACAGGTGTATGTATTTTTAAAAGGCTTTTAAAATTAGAATTTTATTCAATATGTAATATTCAATGGATAATAAGAGCACAGGATGATACAGTGGCTGATAGGTAATAAATGAAAAAGGGGAACAAGAAAATGCCACAGAGAGAAACGAAGTCATAGCAACATAATGTACATGGAGATGTCTGCATAATTACAAGGATTTCAAAATTAGCAATGTCCAAACCAATAGTCAGCCAGACATGTCATCAGAGTTGTGGCTACTACTCTGTTATCTAGTATTTGCATGTTTTGAGATGAAAATGAGAAAACACACACTCTGTCACTAGTATTAGTCTGACAGAATATAAAATATCAAAACTGGAGGCTCGATAGAAAGTTTCAAGAAAGAACAATGGGCTGTACAATGTCCTGGTTAACAATCAGAATGAACCACTTGGCTAAAATTGGAAAAGATTAAACTATTCTTATTTTCTAGCAAAGATAATGGATTTTCTTGTTTCCCTTAGGAATAGGAAGTCAATTTTTCCTGTTGAACATTGAAATGCAAACCCTAGGCACCCCTAGAACTTAAAGAGAAAAGCCATTTTCCTTCTTCCCATTAATTTTTCCGCACCTCTTTTAAACATTTCTCACTATTTAAATAAACCGTATAGAGAAGATAGAATAGTACTTATGTTTTATTAAAAGAATAAATCATGACAGAAACGTACTGGTCACACAGAAAAATCAGCTGATTTTATTGAAGTTTTATACAGTTAACTTGCAGAAGTGAAGGCAGATTTGTTGAAATTTGTCTCTACTTTCACCTCTTCAGCACACAAACCACACTGAAAGCTAATATTTAAGAAACAGTAGGCTAACACTGCAGGGTCCAAAATAAAGATCATTTATCCACTTGGGTTTTCTTCTACCACTTGGACTTTCACTTAATTAAGTTTTAGAAAACTGCATGATTTCAGTCTTAAGGTGCGTTTATCTTGTAATCATGCACCTTTTAGAAAATGCTTTCATTTCCTCTTTTTTTTTTTTTTTTTTTGTACTGTTGGAATTTAAATCACAGTTTTTCCTTCTCAGCAGCACTAATCAATCTTGTATACTAATCACAGCCTATAAATTACTGAGTCCTAGTTCCTCTGAAATAGATTGCAATAATATTCTCTGATTCCATGTAATGACAGAATGGTTGGGATTGAAAAGGACGTCTGGAAATCATCTACTGCAAAGCTCCTGCTAAAGGAGGTTCACTCAGAACAGGTTGCACAGGATCACAGCCTGGCAGGTTTTGAGTATCTTCAGAGAAGACCCCACAACCTCTTTGAGAGGCCTGTTCCAGTGCTCTGTCACCTCACAGTAAAGAAGTATTTCATCAAGTTCAGGTGGAACTTCCTCTGTTTCAATTTGTGCCCATTGCCCCTTGTCCTGTCACGGGACACCACAGAAATGAGTCTTGCCCCATCCTCTTGACACCTGCCTTAAGATACGTCTAAATGTTGTTAAAAGCCTCTCTCAATCTTCTCTTTTTGAGACTAGAATGTATTTGCAATCAGGGATAAAATCATGCATCAGACATTGGTGAACTTCTAAGTATTTGGTATTCCATAGATAAACAGCTACTCTCTTATTCCACTATTCCAATCTCAGAGGTCTGAAAACTATACTGAGCAAATCACAACGAGTTGCCAAAGGTGCAACATCCAAGAGCAGTGCATCTTTTATCTAATAACTCTTAGAATATACTTCTTTCAGATTGCAAATTTGTGTATCTAGTAACAAAATCTGCATGTAATGAAGTGGTTCTGGCCTGAGAAAAGTACTTTAAAAGTCAAATCTGGACTTGGCCTTCCCACTGAATGCTTTTGAGTCTTCGGTATCCTCCAGAAACTTTCAGGCTGAAGTGCCCTGAAAGATCATGACACCTTTTCCAAAATAAGTCTTTACCATCTTTTTGTGCTTGCAGTAACACCTGTCCATCACTGAGCCCAACCCTGTTGAATGCCACACTCAGTACTACATATAGGACACTCTGTGACTCATACTCATATTTTCTCCTAGAATGCTACAGCAAAAGGCAGGCAAAAAGAGGCAATTTTAACTGCAACTTAAAGCAACTTAAAAAAATGTCTTCAATACTGAGCTGTGAGACCACTTTGCTTGAGGGATTATCAGTCTCCATATGCTGGAGCTGTTTTCACTGGGATACAAAGACATGACCCAACATAGCAGAACAGGCTACCTCTGCCTCACACTGTAAAAATTCAAGTACATACATGTCATAGGCTCCATCCATTGTCTCTGGAATTTGATGGTATTTGGATACTAGTAACAAAAATAAGCTCATGCAGTCTGGGAAATGCTTTTTAAGCAGAGAATATGAGTTCTGCCTGTGTTTTCTGCTTGTTTGTATATATGTTACTTGTACATTTTCCTGTCCAAAACTTGCACAGCCAGTTGAGACGGTCTCTCCGATTGAAGGGGTCGTGGGGATCATGGAGGCATGTAGAGCAAGATCTATGAGCAGTGAGTGCTGAAGCATAAAATTATGTTAGGCATATGCATGTGTACAAACTGACCATCTAGATGTCATGTGTGCTGCTCATTCATGTGTTCATGGTGGCAAGGCAGCAGTGGTCCAGGTTGCTCAGGTTTCAGGTTTCCCTAATAATAGAAGCTGAAGACAGGTTTCTTACTAACAAGCAAAAAGCTCAGTTCTGTCAAGGGTAAGCTGACAACAGGAGATGCAATGGGTTTTTCATACACTCACTGCATGGCCAAAACGTGTTTCTGCCATCCTGTGGGCTCAAGAGCAGGATAATACAAGACTGTAGCATAAACAGGTCCTATGAAGATGGAAACTGTCTCTCCAGGTGGGTATCCACAAGGGGGTTTTTTTCTACTTTTCAACTGCAGGGACTTTGGATTGCTGCTCAGGGTCTTGAAAATAAAGGGTTTGTACCTGGGCAGAAGATAGGGCAAGTGCGCCCTAGAGAAGGCTGTCAAAAGGTAATATAGATGCAAGACTATTCCATTTTATTTCCTATGGCTCTTCCTTCTACTTTCAGTCCAGAGTTAAGGTCTTGATGTTCAAAAGAGGCAAAGAAAAACTAAGTTGTAGAGTAACGCTTCACCACTACTCACAAAATAAGTTTTACTTCTCTAGACCTGTACATCCTGACCCTGACTTGCTGACTCAGGTTTCTGGCTTGACCCCAAAGCTGCCCCATTGGGATGGACATGCCTGGTGACATGGACTCTTGGATAAACCTGACTGCTATGAGCAGACTGGTTCTGCCCACCCTGTCCATGTGCTATGAGACTGCTGCAGATCACTCACTGAGGAACTGGTCCTATACCAGCTCTATTCCTATACAAGTTGTGATTCTGCTCCCTCCAGTAATGGGTGCACAGTGGACAGTAGTTGTGTGAAGTGTGACATTTGCTCAGATTCACACTAATGTAATATCTACACAATATCTGAGCCAGTAGAACACACAGGCAGAAGAAAAGAACCAGTCAGAAGAATAATGATTGAAATGGGGACAGAAGGGAAGACCTTTATGTCAGACAAGCATTACTGCAAGAATATTCATTGTCTTGAGACCTCAGGAAGTCTCTGCCTACTGCTGTAACTATTTTCTCTCTCAATCCACTTGCCTATGCTTGGATCAATACTACTCCCTGAGGACAATGTAGTGAACTGACTAACCTTGTTAATGCCAGTCTTACTTTGTCAGCAGATTTCTCATTGGCTTAGAGAATGCGTGGAGCAATAGTCCATATGTGTCCTATTTCAATTATATTGAATTACATTGGATACACTCTGGTGATATTTCCAAAATAAAAGCCTTAAAAAGGCTATTTTATCAAAAGTGTCCCGGAAGATAGACCCATGCTGTAAAGCAAATATCATGCATTTTTTTTCATAAACATCAATGTAGCATTCTCACACTGGAAACACCAGGAATGTGGATGGTATTAAACTACGCCATATATCTCTAAGAAGTGTGAACAAATAATCTTCCATTGAATGCTAAAAATGGGGAAATCATAGTAGCTATGTCAGGTTCTCTCCAAAATAAATTAATTTTAACAAAAACAAAAGAGAATTACAAACAACATCAAAGTCACATCACCTTCATGTGAATCACAACCATTAATATTATTGTAAATAATTGAATCCAAAGTGTCTATGTAAATTAATAGTAATTACAAAGTGCATTTACTAAGAAATTAAACCCTCAGAGTCCATTTAAACAGAATATCAGCTTTGCTTCTTCACCAGTAATGTCATGGACTGACTATAACATGAGAAAATAAAGAGAATTTCAATTTTATGTCTTGTCTAAAGTTTAACATTACTCATTTTCTTTAATTTGCAAGTTTATTGGGCAAATAGATTGAGAAGGAATTTTTTTTGGACTAAAATGGCACATCCTAATGGCTCATTGATTCAGCAGTAGGATTTTTTTAACAAGCAGTTGTCTATATAAAAATCTTCCTAACTTTTGGAGATGGCATAATTTCTAAAAGTTCAAAGTACTTTTCTTTTTGAGGGAGGCCAGGTGACTTGCTCAATGCATTCTAGGAGGTATGCAGAAAAGTCCTGTAACCTTTTAATCACTACATAATTTCTTTGTAATGGTATTATATTATATGATGCTATATGATACTATATGATATGATACTACATGATAGTACATGATATGTTTGCTATGATATAATATGATATGATATGATATTATTAAATTTTATCTTATTTTATTTTATATTGATGCAGACCCACTTAAGTGAGTAAGATTGCGTGTTGCATCTAAATTAGGGATTCATAATCTCTCTAGCCATTGTAAAGTCTAACTGATAATAATTCTTCTCATGAAGAAGAATGTAGAATGTAATGTAGAATTAAAATTTTTAAGGATTCTTTCTAGTGTTGTATGTGCTCCACTGCAGATAGTATTTGACCTCGATTCTCTTAAATGTTATGGTAGCAACGAAATACATGGAAATATTATGGAATATTATGACAGATTCTATTATTCTTTCTCTACCATTATCTTTTTTTTTTTTTTTAAGATGGTTAAATATCAAGCACTTTATTGCAAATATTTGAGTATTATATATAGAACATATGAACATATAAATTGGGCAGTAGGCAGTGTTTTCCTGGGATCTATCCACTATTGCTTTAAATTTTATGGCAAGTTGTCTGTGAAACACTAAATTATGCACACAAACAGATGTAGAAAAGTAATTAAACCTTTGGGTGAATCAAGTCAGTTTTATTCCCAACAGAGAGAGAAATAAGGGAGTGTAAGATGTGATGTCCTACCTTAAACTGAGCTGCAGCTAAACTGTTACAGGGATAGGCTCATCAGATCCTATCATCAAAAAGACACAAATTCAGACTGCGTCTCTGGAGGGAAAGACTCCACTTAATCAGGATGCATATTAGTATGAAAGCCATTTAACTGAGAGATCTTTCAGGGGAACAGGTTAAAACCTAATAATACTGGCATTAATGGTGATTTAATGTCAGACATTGCTTGGTAGGTTGTCCAGGGGTATGATAGTGAACATTACACCTTTTGGCAGTCTCATGTTGTTCTCACCTTCTTGCCAATTTATTAGCTCTGAAGCCTTCCTTTGAAAACACACACTGTGGGTAGGGTTTATATTCCAGCTGCTGAGCTTCCAACCAGAAAACCAGCTGTCATCAGTGTGTGTAGTCAGGCAAAAGTCAGCCGCATGAAAGTGTTAAAAAAGACAAATGAAACAATACTCTAGAGCAATATTTCCTTGGTATTTCCTACACAGTTCCAAACTTTAAAATATCTTATTTTTTCTTTATTTTTAATATTTTTTTAATTTTTAAAATATTATGTTTTCCATTTTTCAGCACTGGTAGTAGAATTTGTCAGGGCATTGGTAAATGCACACCTCATTGACATGCACTATTAATGACAGAAATATTTTTGGCACTGAGCAGGCTTTAGTCCATGCCATCTGCTGAACATGTTTCATCATACTTTTATTTTACAGCTGCCTTCTTTAGTCTCCAGAGGCAAGGAACAAACTGTTCCTCTGTTCAAGTGCATACCCTTGCCTATTCTGCAGGGATGTTTATGTCCTGAGACCGTCCAGCTGATCAGCTATCCAAGCCTTGAGACTGAGCACAGCTCCAGGTACAGCCTGTATATACTCCCAGGGCATGCAGGGCACTAAATCCAATGGGTTTGCTAACTCAGAAAAATGCCCTCCTGTACTGTCACCACCAGCACACATACTGCTGAGGTGTAGCTCTGCAGATGGATCACAGGTATCAGGCAGGAGACTCCAGAACCCATTCTATCAATGTCCATAAGCTCATCACCATTGGAGTCACTCGGCTTCTCAGCAAGTCATAGTACAACTTTCTTACTACTGGTAAAAGGGAATGGCAGCTGAAGAGTAAAAGGGGATTACAGACCTCTCCAATTCAGAAATTTCTAGGAAATGAAAATGTTTCAAAATGGATGCAATAATTAACATCAATGTGGAATGATTCTAAGGTATTCATTAAAATTGGCTAATTTGGATTCAAACTTGCTCACCAACAAAGGCCGTGAAAAAGGGCATGAATGAGGCTTTTGTTGTATAGCTTTGTTGGTTGACTGAATTACTAGATGTTAGATTATTTAAATTTGATACCATTATATTTCAAAATATTATTATTTTTCTTTAATGCATATTATGTGTGTTTAATATTTTATTGTTATAATCTCTACCTTTTATCAGTTGAGAAGTATGAAATCACAGTAGTGTCTGCCATTCCCAAACAGGCTGCAGGTGGCTGCAAAAAAGGAAAATAATTGAATGGCTGAACAATGAATATACGTATGCAATATAAAATATTCCATCCCATTTCAGGAAGTATTGCTCTTTACCTCTTTGTTGGGCTGATTTTTTGTGATCCTGCTATATTTAGTTTCTCAATAAAAAGGAGACATAAGAGGAAGATGAGTTAAGAAAAAGAACTTTAAAAATGTCAGAAACTGAAAGATAACTCAGTTTCATAGAAATAGGTAATTAACATGTCAGCTACAGTATTTGTGATGTGAAATCTTAAATATTCTTTAAAGGTTACAAGTATATATATGTCTTCAGTACTTACTGTAATAATTATTTGATGCTGCCATTAACATAGGTTCTTTTAAAGCAAAATACACTGGAAGCCAGGTATCTGCTTTTGAGGTAATGTGCATGGGAAATACGTTTTATACAAATATTACTAGATAAACAATTTATTTCACAAGTATATTTGAAGGCTGGGATATGGGTCTTAAAGAGGGGAAGTTATTGTGTTTCACTATTCATCTATAATCTGTGGCTAAAGATGTTTAACTCTTTAGTTCTGTGTGTATGGGCCTACTAAAAAGGTCACTATACATCTGAGTAAAAGTAGCTCTCATAAAGGGATGTAAGTCAGTTATTTTTTATCAGGTAATTCTGTTCCTACATGGAAAAAATATTTCAAGAATGTGGAATAAATGACCACCTCTGATTTTATTATTTTTATTTTCTCTTTAAGCACTCTATTTCCATATGATAGGGGTGTTTTATGTTCTCCCAGTTACACACATTATTGTGTTCTCTAAAATTTTTAACATATTTAAGGTGACTGGGTTCAAAGCAATTATCCTCATGTTAACTTGGGCTAATAAAATACTCAGAAAATGATAAGAAATTTTTGAAAGTTAATGTATTTTCCAAAATTTGATGATTAGTATTGTCTGAAAATGCAGTGCCTGCCATGAATCAAGTGTTGTTATTCTTCTTTCATTTGCCAGTGTCAGGATTGTGCTGAGACTCCACTGCTGCCATGTGTGTTTGGTATGCACACAGTTCCACTGAAGTGTCTGCTGTTGATAGGTGGAAAGAGCTGTATGACTGCAGGGCATACTGAAAGATAGGATTTGGGATCACACTGGCACCAGGACTGTTTCATCATGGGATGCACATTCTGTAGTCATATACACTTGTGAAAAGGGTGAATAAAACTCCTTCACTCTCAAAAGAAAATGAGCACACAAATAAGTGTCACACACAGCAGTAAACCTATGGATACTAGAATATCAAAATTTAAAACTTTTTCTGGTCTGCAAAGAACTACTAGAAAAGAAACACTGCCTAGAATGCAACAGAACCAGTTTTATACATCCTATTACCCCCATGAAATGTTCTGGCATCTTACACTATACCTAAAAATTCATCTTGCAAAACACTTATGATAGGAAAAGTTGGTTGGATTTTGACTTGAGACAGCAGGCTTGTTTATGACAATGATATTTCAAAAAATGAACCAGTTCTTAATATATTTTTTCACATGTTCAACTTGAATTACCAGTAATATTCTACTAATTATTACAATTAGAATGTAAGTCTAACATTCAATAACTTCTAATGTTTAACTCTGGTGCTGGCCATACTGTCAATATGCTAGCCATACTTTAAATTGTAAATATCTAGCTATAAATGTTTATCCATCTAAAGTTTGCCAAATCTTTTGTAACAAAGTAAAATACATATTTTTAAATAGTTTGCATAACCTCAAAACCTTGTTGCTATTGTTTTCTTTCACACAAATGACAAATGTGTATGCAATTTTATGAATTGTTTGGGGTTGTTTGCCTTAATTGATCAATTAAGTATTTTTACAGCAAGATTAAGAAGGCAGTGAGTATGCAACACAGTGCAAGAGACATCATTCAATTTATATTGTATTTTGGTGGGTATGGAAAAAATTGCAAAAGTAGAAATTGAGAAGAAAATGATTTAGAAAGCTTGAGCAGAAAAAACAATTTAGCAAGACAGCAGAGTAGATATATAGGTACTCTGTTGATACATTGGCTGGAGAAACAAAACCGTCTAATGTACATTAGAGGTTTTAATGAATGAAATCAGTTGCACTTCCTCATAGATGTAAACATGAGAAATATCAGATGATTTTAGAGTTCCTAACTCAAGAATACTATTACGGAAATTAAGCAGATGGGCAACAAAAATAAAACAAAGGTGGGAGGGAAAGATATATCACTACATGGGATTTACNCACAACAAACAAAAGCCTGAGAGCTAGAGATGGCAAGCAGCTAAGGGTATAACTCCTGTAGAAGTTATTATTCACTAAAAGGATCAGCAGGGTGTTTGACATATGGACAGGTAAATTGGGTTATGCTTTGGACATGTAAAGTGCAGTAAAAAGGGAGAGTACTTTGAGGGGGCATGCAAAGTGTCTCACACAGATCTCCAGGAACAAGCAGATATTTTTATTTTAAATGGTCTGTCCCCATCTGTAACAATGGCATAATAAATACCAATCTTTCATGTCACAGGGGTATTGTGAAAATGTTTAATACCTGTGAAACACCTAAACATCGTGCAATGATTAGTTTTATACAAAACCCCAGATGTAAATAAATATTTGAGTTTATAAAGAGGTTGAAAACTGTGCAATAAATACAGTATAGATCAACAAAATGCACAAGACCAAAACAAAATATTGAACAGCTGTTTGCTAACTAGTGATTATCCTGCCAGTGCACAGAACTAAACACAGGGGAAAAGACCATTGCAATCATATAATTAAGACTGAATCAAGATGCAAATCTAATAAGCCTCTGAATTAGGAATATATAGGAGCTTAAATCTTGCATTTCCTTCCCCCAGGTAGTGAATGCTCCAGCATGAAGAATTTGTGTGCTATTTCTTAAGCTTTTTTTTTTTAAACCTCACTGAGAAATCAGTTTTCTTGGTTTTCTTTTTGTAACATTACATTGACACTCAAAAGGACACTAACAATGCTGTAGTCTTTGGCTCCATGCAGAATGTTGCTATTTGGCCTGATAAGGAACATGATAACAAGGGCTTAGCTTTTATGGAGACAGAACAAGAGCAGTATGAAAAGCTATGCTTTGCTGGCAGGTTTCACAGAATTTGATCACAAGAAGAGAAGGGTTCAGAGTAGGGCACTTTCTGGACAGAACTATACTCTGCTAGACACAAATGCTTCTTCCCTGTCTCTTCAAATCTGATCCTATTTTGTCCTAGGGCCTGGAAAAGCTGCTAGAAACCCATATGTAAGTGGTACATGTCCCTTCCTTGGCTTCTCCAACCAACCAAACAGGGCTGAGGTCAAACCCAGGGCCCTGTGTCTGAGCCACAGGGGTCACCCCTGGACAGATCAATAAGACCCTAACAAAGACCCACCAACAGATCCTTAACTCGCTCCTGTAGCTGCTGAAGAATAGCAGTGCTGGATATTTAGAAACAGTATAACAAATTTGTTTATTAAGGTGATTCTTCTTATTTTCTGTATTTCTGTCAGTCAGCTCCTCAGGAATTCCCTGAGCTAGAGAAAGCATGTTTTACAGAGAGATAATGTCCCCATGAAAAGCTTCTGTCCTTCCTTGCCCTTCAAACTCATACGCATATCCAAACCTAATTCATATTTCTCTGCTTCTTTCCTCTCTAATACTGCATTTGTTCTGCTTTAGCCTCTAAAGTTATCCTCAGCAACACAGGAAAGATGGAGGCCTGCTCTCAGATAAGCATCCTGGAAGCACCATAAACTGTAGGATCAGTTCCAAATGACATTAAATATATATAAATAAACCTAGTCTCTACCTTAAGTAGCCACAAAACTGAGAAGAAAATTTGATTTCTTAATTTCAAAGTCCTTTTATTATGTTTACTGAGGTTATGATTTTTAATGCAGACAGATGTCAATAGAGTTTTCTCTGTCAAAAAATTCAAAAAATTATTTAGTAAAAAGAAAATCTAATTACTTTTAGTATTGTTCTCTGAAATAACTTGTTGCTATGGTTTTTGGACAGCACAGGAATAACAACATGACTCTCCATGATGGTAAAAATGAGAGCAACTTTATTCTTCTAAATGCTACTTTTATAGAGTAGTTCGGTACAAAGAACATGATTGGTTATTCAGCGCCTACACCCTTTTCTAAACATTTCTTTCCAGTAAACATGCTGGAAAAACACCACCTGCAGATGGTTTCTCACTTCCCAAGGTTTGTTTGAATTCCTCCTTAAGATTTCTCAGGCTAACATGAGAAAGTTGCTTGTCTGCCTTTCACACAGACACTAGCAGAGCCTGAAGACTTAAGTTCAGACCAATGTCAGGGCCACAATAACTAAACAAGTCACACTAATATTAAATTTAAAAAAAAAAAAAAATCAGCCTGTCAGACATACTCCCAAGCAATAGAGATTTTCTAGGTTTTTACAAAATGTCTTTCAGCCTTTCTGACATTGTGATGAGGAGCAAGAAATCTTGACGTGAAAGATGAACTCTGAGGAAGATGAGTCCTTAAGAGAATTCCCTGACGAAGATTGCAGCGTGTTTGGGACATTTTCATCACATGCACCCTAGTGTTTACGCACATATTTTTTATGGCAAATGCAGCTTAAATGGCCTAAAGTGTGAGTCAAATGCATGAAGTTTTTCTAAATTTCCAGGTTGATTTACAATGCAAGGTAAATTAAATGTAAGATGGGCTATTCTGGGATGATCACTAAAACTTAAAAAAAAGAACAAAAAGTCTTTGAGGTCTAATTAAAAGAATAAACCTTTAATTAATGATAGACAACAAATAAGTTATCCTGTATTATAGTAAATGCATATTTTTCTATGGAAGATATTAGGATTTCTAAGAAAACAACAAGAAGACAGTGCTCATGCAAGATTTACTTTCTTTTACTTTTTTACTCTTTTCAGTACCCTACACAAATCAGATGTCACCCTTTTGCCTCTTCAGAATGCTATAATTAGCAAATGTATGAACAATCAGTGAAAGGCCATCCTACAAATGTGAAAGAAAAAGATATAACTTTTGTAATGTCTTCTCTGGAGACTTTGTAGCTATTTAGTAACCTAAACAATTGAATGATATAGAGCAGAAATTACTAAATCAAAGTTCTCCTGACTTTGAAAAGAATTTATAGTTTAGAGTTTGAATTGTATAATTGGGTATTGTTGGAACCTTGAAAGTAAAGTTTTTATCTTCTTATTGAAAACTCTAGGGAAAATGCATTATTGAAAGGAACCAATGATTTCTATGACCTAATTAAAAATCATAAATATTAAAGAAATGGAACTGACAAGTTTTTATAAAAGAACTGAACAAATAGCAAAAATAATGTAACAGTACAAAGAATTGCTGTTGAGCTAATCTCACATTAAAAACCTGTCAGGAACATGATAGCTGGCCCAGATTTGCATAAACTATTTTAACATGCAAATAGATTGTGCATGTGTTATTTTAAAAGGAAGTCTCAACATTTTTCTGTTTCTTAAAACTTCTCTATTTTTACAGAAAGCTCTTCTATCTCTCACTTCTTTGATGTTTTGCTTTATCTGATTTCCCAGGAATCTTCTCCAGTGCTTTACTCCAAATTAAAAGAAAACCAACCAGCTAACCAAACGAAAGTGTTATTTTTATAGTTTTCTCCTCTTGAAAAAACATTTGCGCGATACAATATTTTAGGTTACATGAGAGTGCATCTGTGTGTGTGAGAGCACCTGTGTGTCTCCAAGGCTAAGAGCAGAGGGGCTCAGGTGTGGTACCAGGGGAGTCCCTGGCAGATCAACATCAGGGTTTATGTGTGCCTGTGTTTATACAAGGATCCACACCAGCAAGCAGAGTGAGAATTTTTATGCCCAGGGCCAGCACAGCTCGAGAGACAGGGGTCCAGGACTCAGGACCTGGACAGACTCAGAAAGCCCATCTGCTGGAGAGATCCTCACTGTACATTTGAATATAAATATATTTTCACTAGTAAACTTTTTTCACATTTAGACAGAGAGGAGAGCAGAGTGAAACCATTGTTTATATCTGTATTCATGCAAGCCTTGCTACTAGTTGAATCTGCAGGCATAGAGCAGCAGCAGCCTCATGTCTCTCATGCCTTGGACTGAGATATGATTTATCTTCCTTGAAGATGATGATTCTGCTCTCTCCTTCTTAAGTCAAATACAGTTTAAAAGCAAAGCACTTGTGATGATGTGTGCTATTTAAATTAGTAGATATCTCCCATTTTTCATTCTGTCCCCACAGTCACATTGTATAAAATATATATATATATATATATATATATACACAAACTAGATGTTAAAAATGCACAGCAGTTTTGTATTTCTTTACATAATTCTCTTTTGTGGGAATGCTTTTTTTTCTAGATTCCTGGTTGAGGGAGTGGTCTTATTCAGGTGTTTGTTTAAATAAAGTGTGTTTCGCTGTGTCTTAGTTTACATTTTTGGTCCTATGGGTTCACCACAGAAAAAATGATGAAAGTGTTTGCTATCTTATCTGCCCAAGGCATGGTTAGCCCTGGGTCTCAAGTGAAATTATGACTCTTCCTTGGTACAGTGTTCTTCACAAAAACGATGGGGACTTTTTTACAGGAGTTCAGACTAGAGACTTTTTATCTATCTTTCTACAGCTTGCACAATGCCTGATCAGTAACAATATTGCTACCACTCCTCATTTTGAAATTAAAAAGTTCCGTTCATAAAATGTTCCATTTGAAAAGTAAATGCTTCTGAACCAATGCTATCATTAATCACTTCACTATCCACAGCTTCCATACCTCTGATGACACATTTCTATATTCAGGTTTTCAAATTGTGCGTGTGCTAAAAAGTAAGAAGTCTCTGTGAGCATTTTAGTTCTTGTATTGACACACCTGAGGATGTGACTTTTGCAGTGGCCCCTGTCAGTAGGGTTCTGCTGCTGCTGTTCTTGGCTCTTCTCACCTTATAAAGAGAAAGAGGAGAAATGGAAAATAAGTGTTAATTGAAATGCAACATTCAGTGAGGTGCAGTCCCTATTTTTGATTGGGCTAAGCTGTGATCACAGAATTGTAGAATTAACTAGGTTGAAAAAGACCTTTGACATCATCAAGTCCAGCCTATAACCTAACACTACCTTATCAACTAAACCATGGCACTGAGTGCCACATCCAGTCTTTTTTTAAACATCTTCGTGGGTGGGGACTCCACCACCTCCCTGGGCAGCCCATTCCAGTGTCCAATCACTCTTACTGTGAAGATTTTTTTCTTAATCTTCAGCCTAAACCTCTCCTGGTGCAGCTTAAGTCTGTGATCTCTTGTTCTGTCACTGGTTTACCTGGGAGCAGACACCAACCACCACCCAGGCTCCTATCTCCTTTAGGTAGTTTTAGAGAGTGAGAAGGTCTCCCCTGAGCCTCTTCTTCTCCAGGCTAATTAACCCCAGCTCCCTCAGCTGTTTTTCATAGTGCTTGTGTTCCAGGACCTTCATCACCCTTGCTGCCTTTCTCTGGATGTGTTCAAGCACATCAACATTTTTCCCAAACTGGGAAGCCCAGAACTAGACACCAAATTATATTTATCTACTTGGTGTTTGTTTAATCTGCCTGTGAATAAAGAACTACAGTATTGCAATATTTGTGCAAGTAATACATAAGTGTGGTTGTCTGAACATCTTTACAGATCTCTCCAATCCTTTCTAAATCACACTAGATAGTGATGAAAAATAAGAGACAGATTGTTCCACACGCCCCAAAATGAAAAGATTAGGACTGAAAATCCAGGCAATTTTGTTTCTTTTGGGACAATAAAAATTTGGAGACAGCTGTCATGGACAGAGGAAAATATACATTCTGAAAAGACTTCCAAAGTCTGAGTTTTCAAAATAAACTAGAAGACAATTATGGTTATTCTGAGTGGTTGATAGGAATTCTGGACTTTCAGAAAATTTTAGTCTTCTGTAGATGGATGGGATACGAAAGAGTTCATCATGTCAAGATGAAATGTCAAAAAGTGTCTCTCAAATTGAGCATAGGTATTGGATTCTAAAAAAAAAAGTTCCTTGCCTTTGATAGCTGGAAAGACTTGTAAATATGTAAATGCAGTTTGTTATTTCCAGTACAAAGTCAGAAAACATTAAACAAATGATCTTGGTACAACTATCTTAAAAATACCCCCAAAATATAAGCTTTTTTTTATTACCATTTCAATCACCTATAATTAGTAGTTTGCCAAAATACTTAGCTACAAATTATTAAGGTGTACTGTATAAAATGTTACAGATGGTAATAGTAGCTTTTAGCAATAATACT
>VXBR01003145.1:158106-198613 GCA_013400215.1 Cisticola juncidis | reverse complement strand
AAAAAAAAAAAAAAGCTAAACAGCTAGGGTACTAACACTTTCTAGAAATGGATATAAATCTCTGGATCAATTGGTGGAAGGAAGCAGACAGGCCAGTCCCTGTGAATTGATACTTACCTAACTGTCCTTTTAAAGTCGAGATTATAGGTAAGAAAGTCTTGCCAGTCATTTTTATTTGGATCAGGAAAAGGAAACTGTGATATTATCTCAGCAAAACCATCATTAACTAAAAGATCTGTGTGCAGAAGCGGCTGGGAGGGATAGCTGGGAACATAAGTATGGCTGCCTTCTGTTAGCTGAATAGGAAGAGACAAAAATCCTGGTTGAAAAATTGCATCGATGCACAGTAGAGTGTTGTCACATTCCAGTGCTGGGAACTGCAAGAAGTTCTTTTAATAATGGATGGTCGGGAACGAAATTAGGCCAAATGAGACAAATGCATCTGAGAACAATTTATTGGTAATGAAAAGACAAAATAAAAGGAGTGACACTACTAAAAAGGGGTAGAGAAGACACAGAAAGAGGAAGAAAAATAGGAGGGAGAGAGTGGACAGAGGGTAAAAGAGGGCATTACCACTGGAGGTCAGGGAGTGTCATCGATGTCCCCAAGGCGGGGGCTGTGCACGCTGCCTGCCTGGGGACAGCATCTGTGGCAACACGAAACTGGACAGGAGGTAAGGGGCACTCAGGCAGCAGGTCCAGAAGCCTGGCCAGGGTTGTGTGAGTGGTGGGCAGGCTTGGAGGCAGGCTGGGTTGGGTGCAGGTGGCTCAGGCAGAGACAGAGCGATGAAGTAGGCAGGCTGCTGGTCAGGGACACTGGGAGGCAGGACAGACATGATGGCGAGCAAGAGCCAGCCAGGGCAGGAGAGCCAAAAGGCAAGACCCCAAAAGCAAGTTCAAAAAGCCTCCAAAGAGTCAAAAGGCGAGGGACAGGACAGCACCAGAGCTTGGGGTGCAGTTACTTTTTATGTCCTCGGCTCCTCCCCAGTTGAGCTGCTGACAGGAGACCACTGGCCCCGCCCAGTGTCCCTGGGCAGTCCATTGCTGGAGACCTTTCACCATCTGACTGGAGAATGTCTCTGAGTACAGTGTCTCCAGTGTTCCTCTGCTGCCTGCCTGTCCCAGTCAGACATGAGCTGGTGGTCAGGAAGTCCCCCAGAAACAAGGCTTTCCTACATCTTCTCCTGGCTGCCTCCTGGACATGGCACATGGCATCCCATGTGCCTCTGACATCCATTGCTGAGGCACAACAAAACTGAATTGGCTCCTCACAAGTGTCCCTTAGAGTTGTTATATTTGTAGTCATGTGACTTTCTTTAATTTGCAAGAAGGTGTCTGAGAAATAAACTTTCACAACTATTTATCTTCTGGCAGATAAATTTTAAAAATTACAGAACTATTTTTGAAAAGAACTATTGTGGTCCCTTGCAATAATTTCTTTTCTTAAGACACTAGAAATTCTAAACCTTTTTTTCAAATATTTTCAGACATGTTCTGACCCCAGCAGAGTTGTTTCAGCATTCAGGAACAGTGGTTTTTTTTGTCTGAATTGAGAGATCCATCAAGTCCCTTATAATGAAAGAATATAACCTTGCCAGAGACTCAGTCATTAATGTCCAGACAGATTTTGGGTGGTTTGTATTACTAGTTGGCAAATTTTTGATATTAAAGTGAGAAAAGTAAGCAGAGAGTATATCCTTTAGAAATATTTCATCTGTCAGTACAGATACATTATAATTAATGCTGGATCACTTTCCAGGAGCCCAGCAAGCAACATGGAAAATTAATATACTAGTATATGAGTACCAGAGTAAATGGAATCATAGAAATAAATATATTATGTGTTTCTATGATTCTTAATATATGTTTATGAATAAGGACATGAGATAAAAATGTTCCCCAAATATTGAAAAATCTTGCTCTAGATCAGATCAGTTCACATAAACCTTCTCCTTTTGATTTCTCATGTATGCTTTTTTTTTTTTTTATTAGTGTATTATTAGTTACAACCTTAAATTCTGCTATTCCATACAAGATACTAAATCTCATATGGAAATATCAGTTGTATTAGAAATAAAAGGGGATAGTTACACTGTAGTCATTAGTTTGCTTTGAACTGCTCAGTGTCTAGACTACAGAAAATGAGGTAATACTTTTTCAGTAGCAGTGATTTCAACAACGATGTTTAGCCATCAAAATATTTCAAAAATTGTTTCTCCATTAAATAAAGAAAAACTTGGGATAGAAGGAAACATTACATGAAGAAAATGTATTAATATTGCTGAGAACACATTTGAAACCATGTTAAATTGAGGACATTTAAGTATGGACTAGATCAGGTGACTGTCATTTGGGTTAAACATAATTTAAATTCCACTGCATCCTGTGAAGAGAGAACTCCTACACAATAAGTATTGTCTTATTTTATTCTTTTTGAAACAAGAGGAAGCCAGACAGATCACTGTTCTACTGCTTTCAAGGGCAAACAGACATGCTTGCTTCCTTGCTGAGTATAATTTGAGATTTACAAGATGTAAAGACTGCTGGACTAAACCAGATCATCTCCCCACTATTCTACTCCCTACAGAGGAGATTAAGGAGAGAAGCACCAGCCTTACTCAACCCCAGAAACTCTCAGAACAAAGTGTGCTGCACAAAGGGCTGCCCTGAAAGAGGTAGTGAAGAATAATCACAGATCCATACCCCAGCTGGTATATATGTAAAATGAGTTGTAGAACACAGTATTTGTTCTGCTCCACTCTTGTACCACTGCTACTATAGTGAGAAATATTCCAACAACAACAACAAAAAATCACCACTGATGCCATTAACTTGAACAATAGTACTTAAATTGTTTTAAAACTTGATAACAATTAGAAAGATACATTTATACATTGCTAGGTCCAACCATTTCAGAGGAATTTCTTTTTCAGAGAAAAAATCAAATTACTTTTCTTTGCAAGATGAAGTTGATTTACACTTGATCTTTATTCTAAGGCATTTCAGACAGCATATTCTGATAGCAACTACAGGTGGATAGTATTCAAAATTGTCAACATCCATTTTCAGAGTCCTGCATTGGGCATTTCAGGAAGAATTATATGAAGACAGAATTACATTCTCAGGAAATAATATACTTGCAGGCAAATTACAAGCAAGACCCTTGACAGGTTCATTATAAGCCTTTTTGTACCTTAGATTTATTAAACTCTTTTAACTCATACTGTGAAAATTATATGAGAAAAAGTAAGAAAAAAAAATAAGTCTCAGAGAATTCTATTACTGATCTGACAAACAAGTGACTCAGGTTTTAGAAATAAATCTTGATCTGGGTGTCTTGGCCTTCAGTAAAGGAGCTTCTATCTACTTCTTCACAGCAGTTAAAGCTGATACTTTTTCTTCTGCTAAAGAGATAAAAGACAAAAATGGGCCATGATTTCTGTGTAATGAAAGGTGTCTTTAAAAATGGAATTGAAGTAACAGGGCATTGAGGATTCTAGACATGTTACTTGTCAGATCTCCAACATTGCAAAGACTTATGAAAAGTGATGGGTTTTTTTTCTTTCATCTGTTACTTCTAGGTGGCTTATAGCATTCTTATGGTATTCTAGGTTTCTTTTGTAAAGGTCCTGGTTCATTATTCTGAACAGTCTAAGTTTGACGCAGGGAAATACAAGTTCGTATCTCCAGCTAAGGCCAAACTGATTTCAGAATCTGTATAAAACAGATTATTCTGACTATTATATATGGCGCTATTGATACTGTATTGGAATTTATAGTTCTAACATCTCCTTTCTTCTTCTTCTCCTTCCTTGGCCAATAGATCACCAGTGATTATCAATGAGGTTATAGAAATTACCCTTGCCTCTCACTGCCACAGGCAGCCTTCATTTTATAAAGATCATTTGAATCTAAAACCCCAAATAATAGATACTATTACAGAAAAGAGCAAAGCATATATATCAAATCCTCATGTAACATGGTGGTATCTTTATTTTCAGTAAGACTGCATAATTCTATCAGATGTCTGAATGTTCAAAATATTTAAATGGCATTTTTTAAACAAAAATGTCATGGCTTAACTGAAAAAAAATAATATCCCAATTATTTGAATTACTTTCTTATATTTATTTTACTATTGGGTTGTTTTGGGGGTGGAGTTGCATGCACAAACACATACATATACATACATACATATCTATACATTTATATGCATATGAAGTGAGCAGCAGGGGGTTTCTTACTGGTACTTCATAATTTTTGCAGGCAGATATTATATGCTTAATCTAAACTGTTGGAAGGGAATTTTAATAGTAGAGCTTGAGGAAGGATTTACAATTACATCATTAATGAATCTTACAGAAAACAAATATGATTACAAATGCACAGATTGGTATCTGCAGTGATATTTATTTGTACATTGAGTTTTTGATATTGATTAAGAGGCTAAAAGCATAAATCTACTAACAACAATTATTAATGACCAAGCTGCAGATCACAGATATGTATACTGTAATGAAATTATAAGCGTAGGAAAAAAAAAATCTTGGACTTAGTGCCTGAGAAAGGGGTATTTATCACCTATTTGCTATATGATTAGCAGAGCACTAATATGTTTGCCTTTTTTCTCCCTTTTTTATACAAGTAAGGAACTAAGTCCTTTTGCAGACGAGGGTAGTATTTGAAACTTAAACTCTGGAGAATACAGTATCTGTATACCACTGTATCCTTTGTTTAAATTATTCATTTTTATAAATTGATTTATGATCATTATTGGAGCTGTGGCAATCCTAAAACATACCTACCAGGAATTTAGGAACGAGGTTTCCATTGTGTTAGGAAATATGTAAAAAAAAAATTCGGAGATGGACAACAAATTACTTAAAAGCATTGTTAAATGAAAACCACAGAATACATAGGGAGTTTAATGCAGTAAACACAAAAGTTAAGTGGGTGCCTTATTATATAAATGGTTTTGAAACCAGTGGAACACTTACTACCATATTTTGCAGGTGTGACATGAGTTTTAAGGCAGAACTGAAACAAGGCAATGTTGATGGTTTTTAATATTTGTTTTATTCACAAAGATGAGTAATATCAGTGAGAAACATTTGAAGTACTTCATACATTAGTAGCAAGGGCAAGGACAATTTCACAGACCCTTTTTTTAAAAAAAGAAGTCTTGCATATGCATTTCAAGAAAAAACTATAGAAAGTTTATATGTAAATACAAGACTACCATAATTGAAGGATTTTAGATTTTAATCCCTGTGTTAGCACAAGTCCAAAAAGAGACAATATGTGTTCTTATTCAAATGTGACTTAAGTGCTAACTGTATTTGCATAATCCACATAAATAAATGATTAATTTTAACGTATAAGATCTCTTTTGCTCTTACTGGTATAATCATCAAGTAGTCTTCAAGGTAAATATCCTGCTTTTCATTACCAAAAAGATGCATGTGTACTGGCTTAATATATTATTGCTTGTTGATAAGGTACTAGATTTTGTGAAGGTTTCTAGGTACTTTTGTGAACTTTTGACTCTGCTGAGATAATCCAGCTAGAAGCAGACAATACTGCCCTCTGCATCTTCTCTTGCTGATCAAAAAGGACATGGAATGTGGTGAATTGCTATGGCAGTACTTCATCATGAGACTGAAGTGTTATCACCTTCAGACGAAGTATGATAGAAAGAAAATAGTAACACACCTTTTTTTTTAAAGCTTTTGTTCACAGGAGAATATCTCCAAAAACAAATACTGAAAGAGTTCCAAGAGACTGACTCTCACAGATATGTGGTGCAGCCTAATTTATGTGCATCATCTCTTTACATTGAAGCATAGGAATTAAGGAGAGGATAAATTATATGCATGATTCTTAATGGCTTTTTTGGTAAACCTAATCTCTTCTGAATATTCTCAGCTTTCCCATATAATAGATAAAGATTGAAGAAACAATTAGTTAAACTGTAGAGAAAGTTTTGCTTTCTCCTTAACAATTTCTGCATTTTAATCACATATCAGAGTATTTGCAATATTCATGGGTTTGAGTTGTTGACAGGACATCTTAAATTTACAATTGGAATAGCATATAAAGTAATTTATAAGGAACATAAATTTCTAGTTTCTTCAAGAAAAAATTTCAAAAAAGTCTGATAAATTATTAGCTGAACTACACCTATCAAAATCCTACTAGCTGATTTATATTTAAAAATAAAATACGTGCTTTCCGGCATATGTCTTATAAGTGACAGTATTCTCTTTTCTTTCTAAAGCAAGGATAATCAAATTTTCTTAAATATATTTGCCATAAAACTCTAAATCTCATTTTGCTTAGGTGTTGGATTTCTGCATATGATTGTATTAATTTAACTTAAAGCAGTTCTGTGTTATTCAGTATGTATATGCTTTTAAAAAANNNNAAATTATGCTCTTCAATGACCTACAAATGCAGCATCCAGATCTATGTCTCTGACAGTAATACTCTTAGCAAAAGAGAAGAAAAACTATAGTTAAATCAAATAAATTTACCTTGGCACAACACTATGCAAGTTCTTAAACCAAGGAGACTATGATCTGTAAGCAGTCAATTTCTCTTGACATTGAGAAGAACCATAAGAAGAAAAGTACAAATAAACAACAACAAAAAAAGCCAACATAACTATAGCATTGTCTGTCTTATTTTCAGGGTTGGAGGAAGATCAAGAGTCAAATCCCTACTGTGAACCTCTGGGTCACAAATCTTAAGGGAGGGCTCACAGTTGGAGACTGGGGCTCTCTTTATCTCTACAGCTGCCTGCAGAAGAAAATAGAGTTGGTGCTTTGATTGCACACCTCAAAGAAAGGGAAAAACATGCAAGAGTAGAAAGAAGCTGTGCTGACAGAGCAGTGAAAAAGGTGCTGAGAAGAAACTCAAGACCCCAGAAAGAAATCTTTTGTTAGTGACCATATTTAAACATAAATGCTGACAAATTTCACCAGCAGGAGAGGAAAAGGGGAGTCAGGCAGCTGAAAATATAATTGTTGCCCCTGAGAGGGCTCCCAAGGGCTGTGCTGCCCAGGGATGCTCCCCTGACCTGGCATCATCTCAGAACAACTTCACAGCTGGCCCTCAGCCATACTTTGGATGCTCTCTGCAAGTGATTCTGTCTGCACAGGTCAGTGCTCCCCCTGCCACGGTCATACTGGGGGATGACCCAGAGCTAGAGCAGAGTGTGGGGCTCTGCACAGCCTCGGTTCATGCACACAGCATCAGTTCTCATGCATGAATTGTTTCTTTAACACAGCAACTGCTTCAGTTTGTTTCAGTCAACAGGAGAGGAAAGCAACTAAGAGAGCAAGAGAACCATAAAATCTGAATGAGGCCCCAGGAAAGCAAAGCAATCCGCATTTGTAGTTGTCAGCTGTTCTCTCATTCTGGAAGGGATCTTAATGTTTTCTTAACCTACTTTCTAAACCTGAAAGATCAGGCTTTGCAACTCTAGAAACAGGAGAATTGCCATCACAGAGCATCATATTGAGTTGACTGTCCTTCGTTAACTGGTTTTAAGGGATTTACTGTGGCTGTAGTTAGTTAATAATGTTTTTTATTAATCTGACCTGTTTCCACCTAAATCTGGAAAACTTTCATGTGTAAAACTTTACAAATGGCTTATCCCATTATTTATGATTATATTTGTTTTAATGTTGGTATTTTTAAAAGAAAATGCTGTGAGTGAGAGTAAAGGTAAAGAAAATTCCCAAAGTCAGACATCACAGTAGAGTTAATTCCTTTTCCAGTTATGTCTCCTTAGTTTTGAGGTGGAGAGCTCAGAATCATTATTAAATAGAAGTATATATAAAAATGATGTACCATAAACAGTAAAAAATTACATTGTGTATAATAGAAAGATCATGTTTAAAGTTCAGACTTAAATTTATGTAAACATATTTAGACTAGCCCATGGGCAAGATTTTCATATTATGACTTGAAAAAAAAAATAGGATCTAAGCACTGCATGTCTTCTAAAAACCCATTTGTTGCAGAAACAGAATGTTCCTCAGAAGAGTCATGCTTCTTACTTCCTATTAAATATACATATTAAGAAAGATATTTTAATACTGTTATCTGTGAGCTTCAGAAAGTTGTTCTGAGTTAACTGGCAGTATTCTTCACATTTATGTTCTGTGAAGAACAAGATTTGACATAAAACACCATGCAGTGTGTGTTGTCAAACTGAGCTTTCTCAGGCAATTATTTCCTGAAACTAACAGATTGAATGTTGAGGATTGTTCTAATGATGCTCACTGCTGTCAAGAGGTACAATAATAAATTTCTAAATGTAGCATTTCAATTAGAAGTTACAGCCAAAAATACCCATGATCTAGTCCAACATGCCTTTCTCCATGATTTTGCTTCATTCTTATTTTTGGGTTTCTCCAGTGAGGAGTTCTGCCTTTCAAAACTGTCTAGAAGCAGCAGGTGCACTTCAAAACTCACTTTCAAATTAATAAAATATTGCTTTACCTTAGTATTACAAAAACTCGGCATAAAAAGAACTGAAAAGTGCTGCAATATTTGACACCGCAAATTTGTTCAAATATTTCCTTTTTTCCCCATTCAGGGTAACTCTGCTACCTCCCAGATACTTTATGGTCTTAAGTTTTTTGATTTTTATCTAATAAAATTTTAGAATAAAGGTCATTCTATCATTCAAATTTTTTTGCAAATAAGCTGTTTCTAGTATTTGCCATTTCAGGTAATAAAATAGATTTTTAGATAAACCTTTCTTTTGAAAAAAGGCAATAACTTGACATATTTCACAGTGTGCTTTAACAAAGGCTAATATTTAGAGAGTCTTTGCCTTCTCTTTTTTTGCATCTGCTTTTAAAATTTCTGGTATGATAATAAGTATAATTAACAATAATAATTTGTTTCTTTTTATATCAGGAATCTCATCTGCTGTTGTGCAATAGCTCAAAAGCTCCACTTTCACGTTCTGTCCAGTTCCCATAAGAAAATTATTAAACCTTTAGTTGGTACTGAATCAGTGTTAATGCCACAGATTTGAAGACGAATATAAACTATTGGGTCTTTAGAAGGGATGCAGTGTTGCTATCCTGCTGGCTATGAAACAGGGAATGTAAACAGACAAAATGTCTGCATCCTGTGCCAAGGTTTAAAAACAAATCCCTTGAATAATACAGATACACCTGCATTTTAAAAACAGAATAGACAAACAGATAAAGAGTTTATGTACAATTTACCTATGGATTTATTTTGTAGCTTTAACATTTTTCTTTATGTTAAAGATGATTGAGCTAGAAAACCTAGAAGCAAGCATACTAGAAAAGCTGTCTAGAAGCATTGCAAAGAATAATAGTCCTAAATGTACTGCATTATTTCTTTTTCATTCTTTCATGACTTTGGTTTTGCTATTTTCGCAGTTATCAATGTGTTAACAACGGGTACAGGAAGATCATTAGTTTTGCAGAATTACAAAGATGCTGTTTCATATGATATTGTGTTGGATTGAAAAATAGATTTACGAAATACATAGGAAACTGACACAAGTCTGAAAGGTACAGTTATTTAAGAAGTGAGATATCCCTTCATTTACAAATTATTCACCCAGATACAGGCTTCATTTCCTATGTAATACACTAGTGTGCTTCCTTAAGGAAGGGGGGAGAAATGCTGAGAACCCACCGAGAAACGTGTGAAATGAGTTGTCAAAACATTGCTTTCATATGAGAGAATGAAAGGTTCTTCTATTGTTCACTCAATACAGGTAAAAAAAAATACAAAACAAGGTACTTTCTGTACACTTCTTAATTTTCAATGGTTGGTCTGATAATTTTTTTCATATGTATTCAGGATTTTTAATTAAACATTGTGTCTGACAAGTTCATGGTGGCAATAACTAATGTTGACTGTAGATATATAGCACAGTGCTGCAATAATATAAACTTTTTAATAGTACAATAACTCCCCTAATGTGTAATCCTTGATGCCTCTTTATCATGAGGAGCCATAGCTAGATAAGAAAGACCATTAATTTTAAACAGTTGCAACAGATATCCTTGCCCTGATATCTTCAGGGTATGAAGTTATATCTACAATGAGCTACTCAATAATTTTAGAGATGTTAGATTAAAATAAAGATGATACTTTTAAGATAATAATCTGTCTTTTATTAATGAAATATATTTTTGATGTAGCAGTGTACATTCCCTTCAGATTTTTTTAAAGATAAAAATAATCGTATACGGAGATAGCTCTTGTAATTATAGAATTTGATGCCCAGAGGTATAAAGTGGGCATCATATAAGGATTTTGTATTTCTTTTGTAACTCAAAGTACTGATATTATCAGGAATGGCTGTTGTAGATTCAGAAGTTATAGAAGAATAAATACTGGTTTAAGAGTTACAGGAAAGATCTTGAAATGGATCAGAGTATAGAAAAATGAAGTTCTGTTTAAAGCATTC
This sequence comes from Cisticola juncidis, assembly GCA_013400215.1. NCBI lineage: Eukaryota > Metazoa > Chordata > Aves > Passeriformes > Cisticolidae > Cisticola > Cisticola juncidis. Next base: position 188,142 of record VXBR01003145.1, on the reverse strand, counting down.
ATTTCCCTCAAATAGATTTCTTCTTGGTAGAAAAATGAATGCTGATTTTAAAATAAAAGGTTGCCCTATACCCCTTTTTTACAAAGCAGATATTAATGAACGTATTTGATGGTGTACTTGAGGTCTATTAAAAAAAAAATTCAAATTCTTTAAGATATTGTGTGATTGTTGTGTACTCATTTGTACACAGATGGTGCATAAATGAGAAAATGAAATTTCTTTTCTGCAGGGTGCACTTCCAGGAAAACAATTTTTAAATCACTTATGTAAATGATGAAAATTGCCTTAAAATTTGGAAAAGTAATTTTGCAGATCAATTCCCATGTATCAGTGTCATGTGATGTTGATTTAGGTGTGTAAGAATATGTTTTAACTAATAAGAAGTAAGAAATATAAGTTACTCCAGTGAATATACTTGAATTCTATAATCTTTATTCACCATCTTGGTTTAGCTGCTGAATATTATAAGCAAGGAAAGGATGCAGCAAACCCAGATAAAATCCTATTAAAAGGCAAATAACATGAATTTCTAGATAATGAAGTATGTATTAAGCTTGGAACACTAATGGCCATAATAGTAAAAAGTATATGAAACATTTTATGTACCTCCACTTTGTGTTCAACTTAGATTACAATATTGACAAAGAGATTTTATATTCTCTTTGTCACAAAACCAATTGAGAGTTTTAGATTCCCATTTTCTTATCTGCATATTTGTTTTACTTTTCCGCTTATACAAACAAAATATTTCTGACCAACATAAAGATTCTCAGATATCAACAGCCACTTTTGGAGATTTTTTGGAATCCTAAAAAAAAATTTTTTTCTTACAGAGTCAAATGCAAATAACTCCATTTGCATTATCCACATAATTTGACTCTGTATTTGACTCACATTTCAAGTGATCACTGCTGTTACTTTTCTAAAAATAAAGGAAGCAGCCATTAAGATACTACAATAACATCATTTCCTCTCTGTCAGCTTTTCTGAATATGTTTTTGATCCCTACTTAATTTGAACTCTACTTCCTCCAACCACTTCCTCAATAATGAGCTTGTTCTTTACAAGAGAGACTTTTCCTTTCATTTCAGTCCATTAGTAAAGTGTCAGCCATTGCAAAATTTCTCACTGTTAAGCTGGCTTTTTTTTTTTTAATGGAAGTATAAAGCTGCTCTCAGGAATGTGTATTTAGAAACCTGCAAAATTCTCTTCATAAAGCATTTATGATGAATCTCTCATGAATCACACCCAAAAGTGAATCAAATCATCCTCATACATTTAATAGATTTACCTGTGAAGTATTTACTAATAAAGTTAAAACCTTGCATAGCCATTTTCTGCAAGGGCACCTTGTGAAGTGCAAACTTGAAGGGCCAGTCATAGGACTCTGTCACAGGTATCTGAAAGTAAGATCAAGTAAGAAACATTCTGATCATACCTGTTGTGGGATCACCTTGAGACTGAGGAGGATCTGTCAAGAACAAAGGTAGGAGAGCAGCATGAGAGTTTAGTTTAAAAACTGCCTTTTTTAACAAGCAGTTTGGGAGCCAGCAGCTGAGCTGCCAAATCTTTTAAATGCTGTTGAATTACTATTGGCAGAGTCCTATATATCTCTAAGTAGTCATATTAAAAAAACAAAAACAAAAACAAAAACAAAAAGACAAACAAAGAAATCCCACCAAATTTGAAGCTTTTAGATTGCTTTGTCATGCAGATATTCATAAGTCACTAAAACTACCTTGAAATATTTTGTGACTCCTTTCTTCTTTTTTTGAACATAGTTTATTATTTTAACAATTAGAGGAATAAAAAGATACTTAACTACACCCTGCTTGGGATGATTTGTAGCAACAACAGACTGCTACCATCAACACTACAAAGAATCATAGAATGGTTTGTGTTAGAAGGGACCTTAAAGATCACCTATTCCCCACTTTCCTGCCATGCCACACCTTCTCCCAGACCAAGTAGTTCAAAGACCCATCCAGCCTGGCCTTGAACACTTCAAGGGACAGGATATCCTCAGAATCTCTGGGCAACCTGTTCCAGGGCCTCAGCACCCTCACAGTAAAGAATTTCTTTCTAATATTTAATATAAATAGAAAACTGGAACTGGGGACACTAACTTGCTTAGCAGGTAGGAATAGTAGATTTTTTAATAAATAAAGTGCTTGGCCAAAACTGCCCTTTTAAAATAGTATGATGTCATTTAGTTAACTTGATGTTCAGAACTCTAAGAGAATAATTGTGAGGTAATAATTCTAAATTATTAAAGAATTTTAATAAATAATTGTGAGGTAATAATTCTAAATTATTAAAGAATTTTTAATATAATTTATGTGGTCAGTAAGCTCAACCTTTAAAATAATATTAAGACAACAAACCTGGATGTAAGCATTTGCTAACCAGTGCTATCTTTACAGTCAACTGAATCAATATATCAAACAGTATTAATTCTTTTAGCAACCTGTTTCTTTATCTAAGTTATTCTTTGCTGTAACTTAGAGCACAGTGATGCAGAATTGGTTTCCTTCATCTGGTCAGTTGTTGGTTTTTGTTTGTTTTTAACTGAATTAGTGGGGTTTTTCTATCAAATATTCTATCTCTTGTTAACTAAAAATTATTTTGCTTGTCTTATAATTAAATGCTTGACCTATTCAGGTTTTAAGTTCTGTATGAAAGATATTAAGACACAATAGCAGATCCAAATGACTGTATTTAAAAATACTGTATTTTTGTTTTATGCAAAAAATCATTAAAATGTAGTAATTACATAATTCTTGACAAGTAGCAACTAACCCCATATTTTAAATTATTTACTTATTTTAAATTATTTATTTATTATTTGGTATCAAATTAAAAAAAGTCAAATCAATGAATCAAACTTATTTTGTAATGTTAGACAGTAACCTTTGATTACACTTCCTTTGTTTCCAAATACATTTCAACATGGTTTAACAAGAAAAAAAAAAAAAAAAAAAAGGAAATCCAAACATAAAACTTTAAAAAAGGTTAGAGTATAGGGTCTTTTGTGCTATCCCAGCATTTTCCTGAAAACTACATCCACTGATGCAGCTACATATTTGTGACTTTGTATTTTAAAAATAAGATTCTCCAAGTGAAGCATGGAAATGACAAAGAGAGAATAAAACCTGTAAGAAAACTTGTAAATGGCTGTGCAAGCAGAGAGTCAACTTGAGCATTACTATGTTCTATTGCAAAAGTCCAGGCAAGTCTGTATGGAGGTTAGGTCTTTGAAACAAGATAATCATCCAGCACCTACTGTGAGCATCTGGCCTTTTCTAGATAGGGGGCATGACTGGAGTTCCTCAGAAATTTGTCTCAGCTACTTATAAATAGAAAAACTTTCCATCCCCTAATAGGCTACATTATTATGTGCTGTGAGTATGTTCTGAGCTACTGGGGAGTCTGATGGAGATTTGGAAGTTATTTGGTAGAAACCTGAAAGATAAATTGAGTTTAGGACAAAAATAGGGTTGAGAAATATAAAGAAAATCTCTGAACTTTGTGTTACTGACAAAACTGGAGCAGGGACTCTCAGTAAGTCACTGGCTCCATCTGTCAGATTGCTCCTATCTCCCACTTATATGTCTAATTTAATAGCAACCTCTCATATTTAATTGTGTTGATTTGTTTCTGGAAACGGAAGAATCAGAAACCATTTAGCCAAGGAATGGCAAGGGCAGATGTTTATGATGTCAACAAGGATAGAAAATATTAATTAAGAAATACTGATCAACACTAAATCCAGTAAGAAGTGTTTAATCCTCTGACTACTATTATCACAGCTTTCTCTATTAATCTTTACACCAGATGTACTAAAAGCCTAAATGTGAAAGGTGAAATACAGAATTGCAAGGAGAGCCACATGAAAAAGAGCAGCATTCACTTCATAACCTTTCAGGTCAGAAGTCCCCTGAACCACATAGCACAAAGGTGAACTGTCTGAATGTCTTCAAAATATTCTCAAAGTTTGGAGTGCTGAGATGAAAGCTGGTAATTTTTTTTTCTCTACTTTATAATGGATTTCTTTTTTTCTTTTTCTTTTTTTATTTTTTATTTACAGAGCTGATGAACTAGTAAAATAGCCAGTGAATCTTGCAATTACACATTCTCCATGTGTTGCAAAATTCAAACAAAGATGTCAAATATGTTTTTTCGGTCTTCATTATTAATTTAATTTTCAGTGACCCATGTTAATTGTATGATCATTTATATAAATTCCACAGTAGCCAGGAAAATATGAAGTATGTCTGTGAATCTTAAACATCACTCTCTTGCTATTCTTGCTATCACATTCAGATATTGAAAATATAATGGGGACCAGAAGGCAGTTAGGGACCCCCTCAGGACAAGAGTAGTTGACAATTTCTGGTGGTAGCAAGTCAAGGTGTTGCCACCAGAGTCCACCTGGAATGAACAGGGAGCAGTGGCTGAGCTTGTGGAAGCTGATGATTTTTTTGCTTGTGTCTCATGTTGTCCTCTGAACTTTTCACATGGGTTTCAAACACATCCTGCTTTTATGTTCAATGAAAAAAAGCCCATTCCAGGACAGATACTATAAAGGAACAGGGGTCTATTTGGGAAGGTGAGATGGATTTTCTTCAACATTATGGAATTTTCATTTCTGAATTTATGTAGATACCATATACATGTATGAATACCATACACAGACACACATATATATGGATGCCTCCAAAATTCTTCTGTCCAAATGTGGACTTGTAATCCTGTCGACTTCTACTTTTATCCTCTCAGACTCACTGAAACCACACAGCACCCTTCTTAACAAGTGGAGTTATATAACAGTAAGCAATTCTATCCTTTAAATTCTTCTTACAGGGTTATGGCAATCTTTTGATTCAAATTCTTCAGCCTCTTTGATTTGTAGAGAAGTTATAGGTCTATAATTAAAGCTTTGCAGCAATTACACAGTTAATAGGAACTTCAGACTTCCAATGATCTGATTTTCTTATGTGCATATAATTTGATACATGAATAAGTTACATTGTCTGTGCATAAATACACAGAAAATATAGTTCCTACTGCAAGATATATAAATTTTACTTTCACTGCTTTTGGTGTATTTTTGTCTTTTATAAGTCCAAATGTATTAAATAGCTTCAGTTCTATGTGATATATTACTATCATTTGAATTTTTAAGACTTGTAACAGAGAGAATGTTCACAGATATTTGTACCTCACAAGAAGTGTGAAGAAATGCAAAAGCTCCCGTCTAACCCAATGATCATCATTGTGCTTACTGAAACAAATTCATGATATTTTTCATGGCATTAACTTTGTTAAATCCAACGTTATGCGTGAACAGTCAGGACTAAAAAAAATCGCTTGTAAATTTCTTCCTGTTCACTTGAATAGGTTGAGGAAAAATGCCTTTTTGAAAGATCTCTGGAGTCTTGGTCAAATTATTTTGGTGGGATGAATGAGTCAAAGCAAAAATTGAGATTGCTGATAAAATTCTCAGTTGACAACTGATGATCTCCATTGTCACTGCGGTGGTTTTTGTTGTCTTTTTTCTCTGTCTGTTCCGTGAATTTTCAATATTTCCACTGATTTGTAAAAAACAGAAAAAAGTACACTTTGATGTAAAGGTGGGAAGTGCATATTAATGTGAAATATGATATTTAAAACATATCTTTTAATATCATCTATTGTTTTGTAAGTAAAGATGAACTGAAGCATTAACATTTCAATCTGTGTAATGTTTGGACTTCTGATTTTAGCTCTGACACATAGCTGAAAGCATTAAAAGGATTCGCATTGAGGAATTTGAATTTAATCTCCACCTAAAGTTCTGAGTATCTAGACTCACTGCCCTGGATTTGTGCTTTTTCTAGTTCTGAATGAGATAATATACTAATAACTATCATGTCATTAAATCTGATGAGCAGATGTCATCACAATTTTAGTCACTCTGTAATGAAAAAGTTTAAAAAAAATTTATAATCCTAATCTAAATGTACTTTATGTAATTTACCTGGCTTTAGCTCTTGTCACAGTTTTATTTCTTGCACATACGGGTTGTATTTTGGAAAAAAACTGTCATAGTAAGTAGACTCAGCTATGGTCTCAGCTATGTTAATGTTTGAAACAAAGCTGTAACTTTTACAGGACAGACATGCATGGTACTAGGACTGGATTTTCTACTGGAAAACAGAAATTAATCATAATACTTTGTCTAATTTACAAGCATTTCTATTCTTATATGCAGCCCCCAGATATGTAAGAATTTCTGCTAAACAGCAGTCTCTTTCTGGTTATTTGAAAGCACAAAGGACTATGAAACTAGAAGCCATCAGAAGGATCTACTTGTATGCATTAGGGTTTTAAACAAGAACTGAAGCTAGAATGTGAAGTGTTTTACCTCAAAGAGAAAGCATTATTTCATCAGAGCATAGTAAAACCATACATTTTTAAATGTGTGAAACTCTTAGATAGGAAGTTCATACAGTGGGCAATGCAGTTCAGCATGATATGCCTTAGAAAATTTTTGTAAAGATGGGCTGAAATCACACCACATGCTTTGAGAGAGCTGTGAGTTCAAAATTATGCATAAAGTGACTGAAGTGCTTCTGCTAATGTTGAAAGGATATGAATGTGTCCAAACTTTGTTTTGTGCATATGTGACCATGAATGAAAATATCAGTTGGAGAGCTGATTTGGTTTCAGATGGTGCATTTTTCCCTGACTATAAGATCTTTGTTATTTCTTCTGGTTCCTGTTCATTTGAAACCAAAGAAGTTTTGAATATACGATAGTGATTGGAGGGTTTAATTTGCTAGTTTACTTGTTTTTTAGAAATAGTGTAGTAAATATTGTTTTGTTGTTTTTGTGGTGTTTATTGTTTGTCTTTCCTCTGTGGAGCAAGTATCCCCTACAATTACAAAAGTTTAGATGATTAAAAAGGAAGACAATTGTCAATGGGCATTCTCTTTTTTTTATCTAATAGCATTTTACTCCAAAATTTTTCTTTTAGCAAATACCTTGCTTGACATCCGTGTTGCCTTTCTCCTTGTTTACCAGCATTGCCATTGCACACAATATAGTTGTTCTATATCTACCAACTGAATCATTACCGTACTCTCATAGAGTTATTCATGCAGTCATTTCGGTACATTAATGCAGGGTGTTTTTTTAGAAAGAATAAACAATTAGGGGGTGCTGGCCTAAATTCCCTCAGTCTTCAGGTGTGTTTCCATTGTTGTATCAGGTCCTGGTGCTACAATGAAAGTCTCTGATGTTGATGTTCCAATGAAAGTTGGAAACAGCAGGTGTATTTTGTCTCCATAGTGTTTAGCTCCATAGCTATGGCTACCTTGGACTGACCTAGCAAGAGAATGAGAACATTCACACTAAACAATCTGAACACCATGGATTAACTGATCCATCTCCAGCAGATGAGAGGCACGATTTGTGATAAGTTTGCCAATGCTGAACAATTTCACAAGGAAGAAACAAATCATTCCATATTGCAAGGCTATTCAAATGGTCTTTTTTCCAATAACAAATCTGACAGTGAAGTTCCTATCCATGAAGGTTTGCAGTTATTTATTTTCTCAAGGCTAGAGCAGCACATCAGATTTCTCATTTTAAGTGATTTTTAGAGAAAAAATCTGTACAAAAGTTTCTATGTAATGACTGCCATAGCTGTCGCTAAAGACAGAGAATAAAAAAAAGTTTTCCAGGATTCAAAGCTATTTCACTTGTTCACATGTCACTTATGTACTTGTACAAAGAAAACAATTGAAGAGTTTAATGTTCATCAGTCAGGAATCAGTTCCATGTATTTTCCACATATACATGAGTGGAAGTAGACAGGGATGGGAAGAGGTGCTCTTTTAACAGAAGTCACTATGATATCAGTTGTGTTCTGCTTTTACCGTAAGTATTCTACATTATATCTGATATATATCTGGCTTTCAAAACATTGTCTACCTGTCTCCGGGGTTTTGTGAGGATAAATGCATTGGTGTCTGAGTCATCAAGATGCTCTGATGGTAAGACACAAAATAAATGTGAAGATAAAATTAATAGGGTTTTTCTTCATTCTTGTGCACAAAGCTTGCCTTTGTTTCCTACTAAATTAATCTGGTATTAATCAGTTCTATCTTTGGTTCTGTACATTGATCTGTGGCTTTTCTTTTCCTCTGCACAATCTACTTGCAGGGCTCTATAACATCATCATGTCAGGTAAAACATTTCTGCCTGTATTCTTATTGAATAATTTATACAATGTTGGTCATTCTAATGTTGTGTCAGACTCTCCATCGTGTAAAGCATTACACATGCACAGTGTGTCTGCAACCGAAAAGAGGAAAGAATTTTAGTGAGATGTAGGTGCATTCTGAGGGAAAATCACTGTGAAAGTGCTTAGATATTTTAAGCTTTCTTCAATGATAATACTTCTCAAAACTTAAGTCTGAGAAAATACCACCAACACCATTGTCTTCTCTTTATTGCAAGTTTTTCTTCTTAATGATATGTGATGTCTTGATTTAAGGCTACTGCTTACAGATAAGTAGGATTAATCTCCTTTATTTATGACAGCTGTAACAAGCTAATAGACCTTGATGACCCTGTTTCAAAAGGAAGTACAAATAATCATCTAACAGAAGAATTAAAAAAAAAAAAACAACCCAAAAACCTGACAACAACACTTTTGTTGACCCATGTTTTTAAAACTATTTCATGAGATTGAAAGACAAACACTTTGGAATATGTCAAAGAAATGTCGGAATTGCCAACAGCATGAGTAAGACAGGAAAAATGTAATATATTAAAATCTTCAAAGTGTAATTTGAAAGGAGCTCGGACTTGGTAGCGAAGATATATTTTCCCATTTCTACGTTCTAGGATTTTAGATGCTCCTTTAGATTTGTTGAAAAGGAGATTTATATAAGATATTCTACATCCTTTTTAATTTCTCAGTAGAAAAACAACATGTAGGGCCCAGAATTCTGGGTAACTACTTGCTTTAGAAGACAGTGATAATTACCTCTGAAGCACACTGGTTTAGTTCACTAACACTGACTTCAAATATTTGTTTTAACTTTTATCATGCTTCCCTTGTATGTTTCTCCTGGGTGATTAACATGGTGTTAATTGCTTTAAAAAAAGTTCTAAATCATTTCATTTTCAATGATAGTATAACATAATGCCTACTCAAGTTCTTTCCTCTGGCAGCTCTGCACTCTGCAACACAAAGTCTGAGGGTTTAAACATATTTTTCTAAGCCTGGACAGAAGAATTAAAAAGGTTTTAAAGGGTCACGTGTTTTAGAAAAATCAGAATGAATTATTAACTTCGGAATTCCTTCACAGACAAGTGCTGAGGAATACATACAGTGCAGGTAGCTTGGGGTGCAGCTGCAGTGGAGCTGCAGTTTGAGCTCTGGATGAGAGCCCCAGACAAGGGGCCATGAGTTGCCATCCCAGGGAGCTGTGGCCTGGCCAAGTGACTGGACACTCAAAGGCAGGCAGGAGAAATTTCCAAGCTTAGACTGTAAAAGAATAAAATTTTGTTTGAGTTCCCTCCTTGGAGTCATTCAGTTTGAGCTATTATTTTGTTTTTAGATGATATTAAATCATCTAAAGGATCTGGATGTTTGAGACTCTGGAAACCAGGGGTCTAGCCATTGAGGAGACCTGGTGTGCCTCTGAGTGTGGGGTGTGTAGCTGTGAAGGGACCTCACTCCCAGCTCAGGTGTGTGAGTGTGTCTGCCAGAGTGGCTGCTGGATGGTCAGACAGGGAAGCTTCCCAAACACCAGAATTCACAGAAACAATTGCTGTTTTCCTTAGCCAGGAAAATTCTGCCTGCTTCGTTGGTAGTGGTTCAATTCCTTCAGAGTACACATACACCTCTGTGGATTGAGCTCATGCTGACTTGAAGTTTTGACAAAAAAAAAAAAAAGGGAAAAAATAAGATAATATTCTCAATAAATTTAAGATCTACTCCTTAATGAAAATACAATACCGAAGTCTATATCAATGCAGATAGCACTCGAACAAATATTCTTCCAATTCGACTGCAAATTTACAAAGCATATCCCCTTTCCAAATATGCACACTATATCCAGTTATGTCTGATGAAATAAATGGAGTAAGGCCTTCTCACAGAAATGTTATGTAAGCAGTTACCCTGGGAGCTCTTAGTGTAAAACTTAACCTAAATATTAATAAGGACAAATGTTCAGAACTCAGAACAGGTGTTAATGCACGCACCTTGCAGATAAAGCCAGTAGTAACTGCTAAGCTAAATCCTCTCAAATCCTCTCATCTCTGAAATGTTACCTCTTAGCTGTTATGTTTGGCTGCCCAAGAAGCCAAGAATTTAGTGCCAAGTTTCTGTGACCACTGTTGACTTTCCTTGAAGAGTAAGAGAATTATATTGGACTACTGCTAAACTGTACTGGGAAAAAGTGACAAATTTTATAATATTGATAGTGGAGGAAGAAAAAAAAAAATCCCTGGACGTTAATAATAACATAAGTTAATATTTTACTGTCAGGGTGATGCAAGGACTGGGTGTTCCTTACAGGTTGGTTGCCACAAAGTGTCCCCTGGGCTGGCCCTGCAGGGTCCTTATCAGACAGGGCCTGTACCATTGCCCCTAGTGAGGACATTCATTCAGCTACACAACCGATGGTATGAAACTGTTCAATCTGCATAATGTTGAGATATTATTGTGCTAAACTTTGAACTAAAAATCAGGCTCTTTCAAGGGCTTTGTTACATTTACAATCTCGACCTAAGTACTCTGAGGAGGATTTGCTAGTCACATAAATAATTATATTCTTTGGGGTTGAAATATAAGCACAGAGTGTATAGTCAAATTATGTTAAATAATGGTAAAAAAACCCCTCTGTTTTTCTCTTTCCCTTGCATACTTCCAGGAAAATAGGAAAATCTTTCCTTTTTTGGCAGATGTATTTTCTCATAAATAGGTGTATTTATGAGATGATTACAGCTATTGATCAAGCCTGTCTATGTCAACAGGAAGCAAGTTTCTACAACTAACTCTCACTTTCAGGATCTTTAGAATATAGAAAAGTACACTGCATAAGGAGAGAAATAGACAGCAGGGAAGGGAAGGGGAAGCTAAAGTTGGGGGGTTTTGTTTGTTTGTTTCTCCAAATTGTTACATAGTGGGGCTTGACGGTATTACACCATACTTTAGTGTCAAACAAGTCCTAATTTTTTATAAGGTTAGTAGCTGTAGAAAACTAAATAGGCCATTGACTTGGCAATATGATGTTAAACTTGAATGCATTTTATGAATAATATTTGATATTATGAAATATTAATTATACATTTTCCTGGAGCTGTTAGCAATAAAAGTACTTTTAAACTTGACTTTCCTGTAATAAAGACTGACAGAAAAATCTTGCCCTGATGTCCCCACTTCAACCTGAGTCCTATACTCAGTTCATGTACTCCTTTTCTGTTCTGCATCCTGTATTCCACTTGAAACCATGCACAAAAACACAGTAATATTGTGCACTGGAGGAAAAAAAATCTTTTGGTATTCTTAACAAACTCAGAAATACCCACAGCATAGAATGGCATTTATTTCTAAAAAACACACAAATAGTTTGAGTCAATAAGTCATCTGGAAGGTACAAGCAACATTGCCAGTCAGTTTACTGGTGCCTAAATAGGCTGACATGACAGCAAGGTACGAAACATTTAAATAGCTGCTGCTCATATATACTTTCTTCTCTGCTTTGAGGCACTGACCAAAGGAAATCTTTTAATAGTTCCTGAATGAACACAGTTTTTATCTAAGTGCACCATGAGTGACAGATCATTATTTAAACTTCATAATCTAGGAGAAAGTTGTGATGACTCAGTGGCTGCTTCATGATCTATTCAGACTTTCTGTTCTGAACAGCCATAAGAGTGGAGAGGCAGTGGCCTGGGTGAGGCCAAGAAATACAGTTTTCTGATAGCACTGTGGGTGAAGCAGGACTTGATGTTGTAGATTAAGTGCTCAGTAAGTCATTCCTTCACACACAGGTGAATGCTGCAGTCTGGAGAGTCAGACTTTCACAGACTTCCAGTTAGTTAGACCTTTGTGACAGCAAGATAGAAGGTCCTTTGTAAACAATAATTATCCACACATTATAAATGGAGTGGAAATTAATGCATTGTCTTCTCAGCTTCACTGTGTGAACTGTCTCTTTACAGTCAGAAAGTTCAGAAACTGTAGCCAGGTTATGTGCTCCCTTTTTGCAGAGAAAAAGAGATATGAAAAGAACCTCTACTTCATGAAGCAAATTCTGAAGTTTAGTACGAAATTCAAATTATAAATCCGAGTGTTTTTCTACCAGTATTTGAAGAAGTATACTTATTGCTTTTCAAGCTTTCACTTTGCCAATGTTTCTAGATGTTTCTAACAGACTAGAATTTCAATTGCTATAACAGTGCTATCAAGATTGTATAAGTCTTTCAAAAAAATATAAGAAGTCCTAGATGATGTCTCATGTTGCAAGGTCTTGAAATCTCTTTCCTTGAAATAATTCCAATATTGTTCTGATGCACAATAATGGATTTTTATTTTAAAATTCTTCTTAATAGATTTGACCATTTAAAAAATATTCTCTTTCTCCATCTCTTCTTACCATCTTTCACAGAAACTCCTTCCTTTCTGTAGTTGAGGTCTGTAGGAAAATCACCAGTAAAGATACAACATTCTGCCTTTAGTAGGTTCCTTGTAGTTGTGATTGTAGTTCATTGTAGCCAATTGTGTAAAACAATATAGTAATAAAAATGTATTAACAATATGGTTAAAGCTTTGAGGACTGTAGTTTTACTTACAGTGTTTCCTACTTTGTGCATCCTTTACTGATAATCTCTCTATAAAGCAAATAGTCTTATTTAGCAAAACTTTCTTCTCTCAAAGCCAAGCTCTTTTCATTAGAACCTCAGAAGAAAAACTGAATGTTATAATTTGGAAGTCCTGCCTTGATATGTTGAAGGAATTTTCAAGCAGATATGCTCCCATTTTCTTTCACTGGAATGAGGTTTTGTTGAAATCAGACCAAAGCAGCATCACGTCTTTCCCTGATAGAAGAGTTTGTAATGGCAGTCATGACACACGTTTTCCTGTCTCTGAGAGGATAAACTGCAACAATAAGATATCAGAGGAATATTTTCATTTGAAAGGAATTGACTTTGCAGTGGAAAAGCTAAACTTTTATCAAAGTAGATTTTTTGGGAAAATTTTGTTTAGTTGAAAACTCGAGTTTCCATTAAAAATAAGCCTGGTACACTTTTCCAATCTTTTTTATTCTCCATTGCTTTTCACTTTATTACTCCTCTTCTAAGACATATTTATTCTTATTAGGTTGCACTATTTGATGTCTGTTTGATAGCATCCTGTCTTCATCTCTCTTTTCACGTGGTTTTGTTTGTTTGTTTTTCTCTTTTCTGGCTTCTTTCAGCAAGTGCTGTATTAAAAAGGCATGATGGAGGAGGTGAAACAATCGGCAATCTTATCGCCTTTTCCTTTAAAATGGTCTTGGAATTTCCACATAATTGATCAAACATCCAGTTAGGGTATCTAATGATCTAATGTTGTTGCAAGTGCTCTCAGTTCAGTCTCCTGAATTTTCACAAAGGCTCTCCAAGACGTCTACTAAAATCCTTTCATTAACCAGAGGCATAACATGCACAGAGGTTCTTTCTCACCGTCATCTTTTTACTTAAAAAGTATCAATTAAGTATATTCTTCTCAGCTTCCCCTAAGAATATAATAACCTATGAGATATGTTCCAGTCTGTGTCTCCTTTTAAATCAGTAAAATGTTCATAACTAACATTTCTGTTTCTTAAAAACTAAACAAAACAAACAAACAAACAAACAAACAAACAAACACCACACAAAAAAACCCCAAACCAAAACAAAAAAAAAAAGTTGTTTCTTTCTCAATTTTCATTCCCGCAATTAGATAGTTTTAGATTTGTCCCAGGTAATTTGTTCCTTTCTGGCTTAAAATATTCAGTTTAACAGATACCATGTATCATTGCTATTAAATAAAGTAACTGAAGTAGTGTCTTGATAAACCTGTGTGTTATTGTGCATGTAGAACATATAAAGGACAATGGTTTGAATGTTTAGTATTTAGTGTGTTGCCATGGATGTTTTGAAACGTGGATTTAATTCATTATAGATAATGTAAACATCAAAGCAACTGTGATTACTTTCTTTTCATGCTTGCTTAAGGTCAAGCAGCAAAAACCTGCTTTCAAAAGAAAGACTTCCATGACAACAACAGAAAGTGAGAGAAATAAGAGACTGTTGATTCACATGTGTCTTTTTAGCTAAAAGAGATCCTGAGATGCTCTTACTTAATTTATTTATGTGACAAGAAAGCAAACAAACAAAAATCAAGCATATTTTTTAAAGCTATCATGCATGATGGGACCCTGCTCTCCTGGAGATGGCTGAACACTTCCCTGTCCATGGGAAGGGGTGAATTAACCCCCCATTTTTCTTTGCTTGCCTGCATGGCTTTAGTTTTCCCTGTGAAACTGTTTTTGTATCAATCCATGAGTTTTCTACCTTTACCCTTCCAGTCCTCTCCCACTGATGGGGGAGTGAGTGAGTGACTGTGTGGTGCTTGGCAGCTGTCTGGGACTAACCACAACACCAAATCAGACTCCTGGTCAGATTAAACATGTCACAAATCCATCTGGGCTGTTGCAAAACCTGTTGGAACCTCCTGATCAAATCCTGTGACTGTGCTGAGTGCAGATGTCCCCACTAGACTTCTGCTGTGGCTCTGCTGGGTGGGAATACACTCAGAAATCATTGGATTACCCTGCATGAAGGCAATGAAAAGTGACAAAAGATAAATCATAGAAAATAAATTATAGCATTTGAACAGATATGTCTCATGAACATTCATCATACTACTAACAGGCACTCTTAGTAGCACTGGAGATTAGTAAAGCTTTTTTATGCTGTAGTTTCAGCCTTTTCTATCATCACTCTGCTAGATATAATCTGCACCAAAAGTATGAGAACAGTTAGAGAGAACAAGTGTGGGCCTGGGTGGGAGGGAGGAAAGAAAAGGAAAACCTCTATCTTCACACTGAAAGAATCCTATTCAGCAGAACAATCACTGTGTAGCTGCCTAATGCTCCTACTGTAAAAGCTGTATTTTGCCAAAAGAGCCTCAGGAAATAAGTATTAACTGTGGTATAAGATACCTAAAGCTGTATATATACATATAACCCCATAAAAGTGAGTGCAACAGATGTTTATATGGATCAATTTAGTTCTATGATGATTGAAGAAAATCACAAGAAGGCTGTCAAAACTCTATTCAACAAAGAGTGTGCTTACTGCAAAGAGAGGAATATGAAGGTAACACACTTGTGTGTGTTTTTTCATAACTAGGACACAGAATATTCTTGAATTATGGACCCCCTGTTTTCTGTCAAGCATTTCAACCATTGAACTCACATGGAGATATATATATATAGATGCACATACATTCATACAAAGCAAAAAATTTCTTACTTTGACTGACAGGACTAGTGGAAACATGTAGAAATTTGATGGTATCTGGAGACAAATATCAATAACATATTCAAAAAGATTTGATTTATTTAGATATTCAGCCTATGGATACTGGTCTTTCATATATTAAGTATTGTCTCCAAACTTCAGTTTCTGTACTTTACACTTACCTTGTGTACACTGTCTCAAAATCCAGTCATTTCCTCACCAAATCATTTTAATGCAATTCACTGCTTCTAACTGCAAGAGATAAGCTAAAGGATGGAAATCTCCCAAATAAATTTCAGTTTTCTTCCTTCTCTAATATACTTCTGTGTATATGCTGAGTCAAGAACACAATTTTTCGTCTCTTATCTCAGTGAAGATAAGTCATACATCAGTTAAGGAAGGAAAAAAAAAAAAACCCTTGCTGAAGTGCTGAACTTGCTTTTAGTTTAAGTAGAACTACTTGCTTGGTTGCCACAAACATAGAAAAGGTTTTTCAAACTAGGGCAGATTTTGTAATACAGGCACAAGCTGTTCTTTCTTGCAGGTTTTCACATCTCTGGCACTGTGATTTCTTGGTCATAAATGTGTCTTGCTAACCAAGATTGCAGAAAATTGTGGAAAGATTGGAGATACAGTTGGTTCCAACATGTAAATGTGTTAAGTAATAATTTATTACAGGAAATTATGTTAAGAACTGAGAAAAAATTAAGTTTTTATAATTATGTGGGGTTTTTTTCTTAGTAGAAAATAATGTTAAAAAAAAGCAAATCATGCTCCCTACTCAAAGAATATTTGGGCAACTTAAAACTAGTTTTTCTAGGAAGCTATAATAAATAATCAAATAAATATAATATATCTGATATAAAATTTTCCAATTTTTATAGTTTTATAAGGTTATTACCATATCTAGCTGTGGACAGGTATAAGAGCAAAATCAAGAAGTCTCCAATTGCAAGATATGTCATTTAAAGAAGTACTTGCACAGGACCACTGAATCAAAATTCTTGATAAATTAGAATAGCCACAAGGGATGGGTATGTTCACCATAGATTTTTTTACCAAAATTATTTTAAAAATGTGAAGTAAGCATCAGCAAATAGATTAATAAATGCCAGTTGGCATTTCAGCTCTGGAATGTGATTTGCCTAGCTGTAGGCTATTTGTTGAGTATTAATTAAATTAAGTAAAAACTTGCTGTAAGTTTAAGGCCCTAATAAGAACTGAATTAGTTTATTAACTGCCTGCAGGCAGACAATTATTTCCATGTCAACACAGTTTATTTTGTCCTATTCTTTTGTGCATTAAGGAACACTCTGCTGAATATTAAATATATTATGATATTCCCATCTAAGTAATTTATGAAATTGTTTTGCCCATCTCTGTGGCTGTCAATACATACCAACGTTTCTGAGAAACAATTCAAATCTGAAGTCTATTTTTTTTTGCCATATTCAATGCAGCATGTGATTTATACCAGAAACAAGTGTTAAGAAAGGTCCATCTGCCTGGAGCTACAGCTACAAGGAGAGCGTAGCCTCATTTCCCACTTCCCTGTAGAAGCAGTGCCTTTACTTGTCTCTGCCTCACCACTACCACTTCACCTCTCCAAGGCATGTGATACAAAGGAGTACAGGAGCTAAAATGCTGCTTTAAGGCAGAAAGGAGATTTCAGTGAAAAGGGAGGTTACACTAAAACTCATCAGCCAAGTTTTGTGCACGTGAAAGAGGAAACAGAAATGCATACACAGATATATATTTATTTACAGCACAGTCTACCACTGGGCAGACTGGAAAGAAGAACACACAAATGGTTTCAAAATGGCTTCCAAGATCCAGCTGCCAGCAGCAAGGCCAGGTTTTCCAACAAAAATGCCTTAATTAAAGATGTAGCTGCTATCTCTCTCATTCCCCCTTACTGAACATTTATATCCCATCTGAGGTCTGTGATGTTCTTTGCTTTAGAAGTGAGTATTCACGGGAGAGGTGTGGAAATGCTAGCAGATTATGTGAAAAGGAAAACTGAGAGAATACCTGAAACACTGGATCACTTTAGTAAGTAGTGCCTGCACCTACAGTTAGGACTGGGAGACATCAATATCCCAGTTAGCTCTGTAAACCATACTTTGGACACAGTAATAAACTTCATAGACTTCAAAGACTTATTTCCCACCTGGGAAAAGTAAACTGGCAGATGAATCACAGGAATGCACCTGGTTTTGTGACAAGGGCGTTTTGTCCCTAGGGCATTTTGTCCCCAGAAGTAGGCTGATGTGAGGTAGGTTTAAATCATTTAAAGCATGGGCAATGTCAAGTCCTGAGTGCCAGTTGCTCATGTCACAGATATATATATATTCCTCCATATTACTTCATAATGTAGACATAGTAAGAGCGGCTTCATTATAAGGTCCCTTCTGGAGAGTAAGATATCAAGTTTCCAAATAATTACTGTGGTTTACTAACAATGATGAATTCTTCTTAAGTCATATCTGGTTAAATTACAAAATGCCTCAAATTAATAGTTCACTCAGCTCTGTTTTAAAAAAAGAAATAGCGCTTCTCAGATTGTTTTTAAGTTCAGATTTAGTTCCTCTATTCTGTCAAGTTTTTGCAAATAAAATATGCTTCATCCAATCTAGCCAATGTTGCACTATAGAAAAGTATTGGTTTTGTTCTTTTATTCTTACCTTCAGACAAGGGATTTTCTTCAGGTAGAAGGTACTACATGATTAGATGATTTAAGTTCAAACTAACATCTTATGTTCAGTTATTAGTTTAGGTAGAAAAGCTCAAAATGGGTTTTTGTTTGAGTCCCAGATGACTTCCTGGTTTGATGAAGGGTCTCTTCTGTCAAAAGCCCCAAAGAAAGAGAACCAGTAGAGTATCTTTGGCTTATGTAAGAGGCAATGCTCTCCACAAAAACATAACAAAAGCACCCAAACAACTCACCCTGCGAGTTACTACCAAGTATAAGGTCTCTGCTTCAAGCAGGCTGTGGTTTCAGTAGCTTCCATGACTCAGTCAGGCTGTCACTTCTGAAGAGGGGCTGCAGCAGCTGAGGAAGCTTGTTTCTTCACATAATCCTGATGAGTCACACTGTGACTCCCTGTGAACCTGATATGCAAAATCCTGCAGTCCTAAGGCTCCATGCAAATCCTTTGTCAATTTTTATCTACATGAATTTATAGACTGAGAGTTGTGCTTTGACCGGAATATAATCATGGGCTTACAGGCAAAACAATTCCCTTAAAACACCCAGTGTTCTTTTTGTTCCATGTTTAAGACTTGCAAAGTTGAAATTTGTCAGTGGTTTTGATGATAATATATAATTAGGGTTGCATTAGATTCTGGATTCTTTTAAAAGGTCACTGAGTCATGAACAATTTTGCATTGAACAGGAGCCATAACTGAGTTTTTCAACTATCTATTGGAGCCCCAGTAAAAGGGACTGAGGTTTTGTTAGAACTGGTTTGAAGCTCAGAGCTTCTAAGATATGTACTGCTTTTTATGCAGGTGCTGAAAACAATGTAGCTTTAATCTGAGAGAGGATTGTTAGTCAAGCCAAGGCATTTGTTTAGAGTGTTTTGAAATGAAAAGCCTGAAGCTCATGGTATTGCTACACTCATGAATGAGAAAAGGTGGGATGCAATGAGAATGTGTTTGATATTTCACTGTAAAGGGAGGAAAAATCTGAAAAAAAAAGGTTTCTTGTGACTGGGTGAACTTCTAACCTAGACTCTAGAAAGAAAACTTTTGTATTTCTAAGCACGTGTAAAGATGGTGCTATGAAAAAGGAGTTTGCTGCCCTTTAATGTACTCAGCAATAGGGAAGTGTCAGTAGTTGAGCTATAGCATAAATCAGTAATGAAATATCTGACCTGAAAGCATTATATATATTAAAGAACATTCTGATGGGCTTGTATTTCTAGGCATGCTCTTGCACAAACTAGAATATGAGGTCAGATTTGTTGTTCATACACCAATTAAACCCCAACTTCTGCTCTAGTATCCCTGAAAGTTTCTAAAGCTCTTGCAGGACAAGGTGTGAGATGATTCAGGCTGGAAAGCTGAAAAAAAATGTGGGTAGCTGCAGCTTTTGAAGGTGATGGTATTTATTGACTGTGTGAATACTTGTGTTTCAGGGCTTAGTCAAGCAGATGATCTTTAACCACTCGAGGACTCTGCAGTGGGGCAACCTATTGGATAAGAGCTTGTGCTATTTTCATTTGGGAGGTGCCAACAAGGATCACAGTTTTATGACTAAGCCTGGTGTGTTCCACCCCAAGGGGAGGAACATGCCAGACTGGAACTTTATTTTCAGATCAGTAGTATCCCACAAGGGTTTTAGGCAAAAGTAAATGATCAGCCTAAGAACAGACATGATAAAACCATACATACTTGCAATCAGATGGATTTATGAAAGCCATTTCTTTTGGGAAATACTAGAAATGTCTGAAATAATCATACTTTAGATATGAATACAATGAAATCTAAAGGCACAGCTGAAGGTTGTATAGGTAGGTGAGATTTAATGTTAAGCTAACTGCATGAAGGAGTTTTAAAATTAGTTTTTAGCAGTAGGAGATTCCAAGTAATATGTAAAATCCATCCAATGTCCCACATAAGTTCTCAGGAAGCTATGCTATATTCTAATACTACTTTGTCTGACTTGTTAGGAAGACCCAAGATAGTTTTATTAAATTTAGCTGAGACAAATCTTTATTTTTTTAAAGCTGGCGTAACCAGAATGTGCTTTATTTTCTCTGTTATTATATTCATCTTGTTATGTTTGCATATTATAAATGATGAGAATTTGGGTTTTTAAAATTTCCTTTGTTTATTGCAAATAATTTAGTAATAGGGCAAAGGCTACCCCCTTCTTTCTTTTGAAAGGTGCGTGTCTAATTGCATTTCTTCATTGGGATCAAATGAACATCAACAATTTAAAAAACAAAGTGTAGAGTAATATAGATGATATGACATGTCATGCTCAGGACAGAATTCATTTCCACTGTGGTACTGAAGTCAAAAGTTTTCTCTTTATCACAGAATTATTTCACTTAAATATATAGTACTAATCAAATTAAATATCATGTAAGGTCAGGGAATACTTAATCTGTGTAAGTTGCAAAGCGAATAATTATTATAGTCTATATTTCCATTGTCTTTTGCAGGCTAGTGATATTTGCCCTTTTTGGCATGTAAATGAGCATGTTTTAACTCCAGAATTTCAGAACTTCTGCAGTGGTATATTTTTCTCATTTAGATTTTGTAAGAATTGCCAGGACTAATTGGGGATTTTGGTGACCAAATGCACTGGTTTCTGGAGTTAACAGAGCTCTTAGTCTAGAGTAATGGCACTGGCTTTGTCTGTCATCATTGCTTCTCCTTTTCCTCACTTTCCCTCAAAGAACATAAATAGATATATAAGCGAAGTGTAGCCATGATTTCTGTTTAGGCCCCCTTTCTTTCTTTGTCTTCTCCTTTGTGCTGTGAAAGCACACAAAAAAAGGAGCTATAACTAAAGCAGGCTCATGATGTCAGATTTCATATTCATGGGTTTTTTTTATGGGCTATAAGTTACTTCTTTGACACAGCAGCATAGAATTATTAAGGGTGTAAAACCTCCAAGATAAGTCTAGCCTTTGAGTGAACACCATCACACCAACTTAATCATAGTATTGAGTGCCAAGTCCAGTTGTGTCTTGAACATTTTCAGGGATGGTGACTCCATCATCTCCCTGGGCAGCTCTTTCCAATGCTTAACAGCCCTTTCCATAAAAATAATTCTTTCTGATCTCCAACCTGAAACTCCTCTGATGTAGCCTGGGGATATATACTCCTCTCCTGTTGCTAATTGCCTGGGAGATTGACCCCCACCCTGCTACAACCTCCTTTCAGGTAGTTGTAGATAAAGTCACCCTTGAGCCTCCTTTTTTTTCAGGTTAAACAATCACAGCTCCCTCAGACGTTTTTTATATAACTCATTCTCTAGGTCCTTCACCAGCTTTGTTGCCCTTCTCTGTGTATACTACAGCACTTTAACATTTTCCTGGAACTGAGAGTCCCAAAACATGAACACAGGATTTGAGATGTGGCCTGACCAGTGCCAAAAACAGGGGAGAATCACTTTCGTGGTCCTGCTGGCCACACTATTCTGGACACAGGCCAGGATGCCATTGTTCTTCTAGGCCACCTGGGCATAGCTGGCTTCTGTTCATGACCTTGTTTTTGAGCTCTCCATTTAACCAAGACTATTATAAACAACGGAGCTCTTCTGAGAGCTCCCTCAGTACCCTCAAGTGGATGGGTCCAGTCCCAGACTGGTGAGTGTCTAAATGGCACAGTAGATGACAAATAACTTCCTCCTGCAGTGATGCAGATGTACCTTGGGTGGGCTATTAATTTCACCATCAAAATATTTGGATGAGCTTCCAGAAAAATTGTAATTACTGTACTGTGGTGGTGGGTCTGGCGCCTGTGTCACTGTACCTTAAGTTTGTTTGCCAAATTGGTGGAAATCTGGCATCATGATGCTGTGGGCATAGTAGATGTGGTACAAGCTAAACAATTATCTTATTTAGATGTTGTCATAGGTTGACACAGTTTAGTTTTTAATTGAAGTGGCAACAGTTCCCTGTCGGGACCTTAGAATTGTTCTGAGACAGGTAGATATCAGAGTTAATTTTTAAATATTCACATATTGTTTGACCACTGAGGAAGCTAGATACAAAATTCTGTGTGAGTCCAAGTCAGCCCTTTTCTCTGGCCTCTTGAACAGATAACATTGGGCCGGGCTGTTCTGTTAGAACGCCCAGGATGGCCGGGCCCTGCCGCTCCCCCGTCAGGCGGGGGCGGTGTCCATGGCCCTGGTCGGTCTCCATGGGCTCCCGGCAGGGGAGGGGAGGTTCCCTGCCCTGCAGAGCCAGCTGGGCCGAGCCCAGCCCGATTGCCACCTAGGGGCGAGCAGCCGCCGTGCCTCCTTCTCTTCCAGTGACTCCCGGACAGAGAGGGAAAAGGGAGGAAACCTGGCCGGTCTGAGGAGCAGCGGCCGGAGAAGCTGCTGCCCGGCAGAGATCACATAATCATCACAGGCCTGGGCAGATTTAACCCTTTCTTGGCAGCCTGAAGCTTTTGAAGCTTAACTCTTCCTTGAGAGAGAGGAGAGATAGGCAGGTGAACATAGAGAACACCCAGCATGAAGTCAGATGGAGAGAGAGAGTGAAGGACTAATTGGAGGAGCTGCCTGCTGGCTGGACTTCAATTAGAGCCATAGAACTGAACTTTATATATAATTTATCCCTTCTAATCATGGAAAAGATATGCATTTGGGAAGATGATTGTTTATTTGTTGATTTTTAAGCAAAGGTGTTTGTGATGGACTGAGTAATATTGCATTAGAATCTGTGATTCTTGTAGTCTCATGAGATGCTTGAACAGAGAGAGATGAGAAGCCCTTTGTACCAGTGAAGAAGTGAAGAGACATCTCTCTTCCCTGTGATGAGGAATTCTTTGCCTCTGGAGTTGTTAATCTTTAAAAGGTGACACCCCAATATGCCCGAGTTCACATGACCCATGGGCAGCTTGGGAAACTGCTAATGGAAAAAACGGTAGGAGGGGTCATGGTAGCAGATTTTCCCCAGGTGGATGTTTCTGTGACAGTTAAAACCTGTAAGAGAACTGTTCTAATTCTGAGTGGGATCCACGATTCTAGAGAGACTTCGTCTCCTAAAGAAGTCATGAAAGACTATTTTTCGAAGAGTAGAACTGACTGAAAATCACAAATTATCTCTCTATGCTTCTTGTGAGAAGGTGAGCAGTTTGTGGAGAGAAAAGTTTTGAAAGGTTTTTTTTTTTTCCTTTTTTTCCTTCCTTTAGTGTGTGTTAATAAGACTACCTTTCAAACCTTTAAGTTGGGCCTGTTTTGCCTTCTTCCTCCCAAAGGCTATCTCACAGATAGGAAAGAGAGTAGGCACAAAAACCATCACAAATTTGGTGCACCAGCCAGGAAAAGTCAAAATTGGTGAATGTGAAACAGCTACAGAGGTAGACAGGAAGTAAAATGATTTCTACAAAAATTCTTGGTATACACCCTCACGCCCTCCCTGGAAGGGCTCAGGTCTGACGATTGTGAAGGTTGAGCACACCTGTTTGGCTGCTCAGGGTACTGTAGAGGGTGGTTATGGGTGAGAAAACTGTAGGTGCAACTTTGAGAGCTGGTGAGTGTTTGTTTTCATTTTTCTTGTGATAGATGTTAGGTATCTTTTTAGAACCTTTTTTTTTTTTTAATGAACATTTTAATATATCGCTGAAATGCAACAGTTCTTTTTCTGATCATCAATTTTTCAAAGAACTCTCTGCATTTTATGAAATAACATTATAGTGCTCTATATGGGTGTTAATCTTACTACTTGTAACTTTCTATATGTGCAAATGTGTTGAAATCAGAATAATTCTTACCAATTATTTTTAGTGTACTGGAGAAATAAGCAATATAATATTTGATTATTATTAAGTGGTTTTATTAATTATCCAGTTTAACCTTGTTTATTCTTTTATTTAAAATGTTTTTGGTACACTTTGCTACCATGTAATCATTAAATGCAATTTAAATATGAATTTTAATAATTTAGTACATAGGTTGCATTAGTTGTTAATTTCCTTTAATTTTTTTAAATCACGTTTTCTTAGCAAATCAACAGCTGTGTTACCTCTTAATGAGGGTTACTGTGTGATTTCAGGACAGAAAATTGTCTCCCTTACTCTACTGGAAAAACAAGTACA
Source organism: Cisticola juncidis (assembly GCA_013400215.1). Taxonomy (NCBI): domain Eukaryota; kingdom Metazoa; phylum Chordata; class Aves; order Passeriformes; family Cisticolidae; genus Cisticola; species Cisticola juncidis. The sequence continues at coordinate 163,806 of VXBR01003145.1, read as the reverse complement.
TTCTCACACTGGCAGAAATCTTCAGCAGACCTACATCTCTCCCTCTTCCTCCAAAAATACATCCAACATGTTTGTTGTTTTTTTTTTTCATTGGTGTCACAGTTTAGGAATGGTGTTCTCCAAGTTAGTGTTCCCACTGAAACACTCCAAACACAGAATCCCCCAGAAATCCCCAACCACTCCCTCCACAACACTGCATGACCCAGATGGGACTCCTTGCCCCCATCATTATCAAATGAGGTAAGGAAGAATAGAACAATCTCAAGGTCCTGGCCATATTCCCTCCTGGCTACTGCAAAAATTAACTCTCAACCTAGAACAAGGACAATTGTACTATAATTATTTACCATAGGTCATAAGGAATTAAAAAATAAACCTAGTATCTATATTTATTTCCAATTCTATTAAAGATTTCAGTGTACTACAGATAAGTGAAATGCTGTTTAAGATTTATTCCAGCAATGTAAGTTATATTGGTCAGACGTGATTGGCCTACTGAAATCACCACTGATTTGTATACCATATGGAAGAGGTATTAGATTTTTTTAATATGTTTGAAATTTAATGTTTACCAAAACTTTAACTCTTCACAAACATTCCAGATGTTTTGAGCTCAAAACTTGACCAAAAAACAGGCAAAATTAAACAGACTAGAGAATTCTTGCAAAAGCTTTTAATTCAAAAATAATTATTTAAAGAATTTGTCAATCTCTAGCCAAAATTAGAAAGCCATGTTTTAGATTTTCTTGTAAGATTCCAGGTAATGTTTGTACAGGTCAAGACAAACAAAATATTTTGTAATGTTATTCTTATTGCAGTTTGAGGAAAAAAAAAATCTGAGCATTCTCCTTTCCCTGCTGAGAGATTTTTAGCAGGCTTGGGAGCCATTCTTAAAGACAGTAATAACTTCTGCAGCTTAAAAGTTTTCAGTCACCTTTGATGTTCATTAGGCTGTGTTAGGTGGCCTCTAATAAATGTGTCCTGGAGAATATTGTAATCATGATATATCAGGACTCCTTCTAAAGGGTTATTTTAGTGTTAGACATTTACACAAAACAAAGCTCAGTAGTGCATTTGAAACCATGAATGCTGTATGAATGATAGCACTAGAACTAGTTTGTACAAGTTTAAAAAGACAAAGTCAAACCATAGATTTCTATATGAAAGCCTACTCACATTGGTACATTTTAATAATTTAGTGAATACAAAACTGTGCTAATAATTCACCTTCTTCCCATGCCTTAGTTAGAATATATGTGAGATGATTTACTAGAGAATACTTTTATACTTATGAGAAAAATCCAGAGTATGCCTTCTTTGAATGCATATTAAAATGATATCTTCAAATGACAGCAGTTATAAATCCAATTTACTGAGAAGAGCAGCTTTCTCCTGTATATTCAGCCATTCACTGTTGTTTTACAGTAAGCCAACAAACAAATCAGTGAACAAGGGGATGCCTTGACAAAGGCATAACTGAAAGAAACATGAAAATCTTTCCTCAAATTAGCCTATTTTCCAGTGAAATGGTAAACTGCATAACAAAATGTCTGAAAACCTTCTTTTAAATCATCTATATGCAAAGTTTGAGTTTAAAAGAATGCTTATGCTTGAACCTCATGAAAACAACTGTTCAGGCATGTAGGTTTGTTGTCGCTGTGAGCCTCACCAGAAAGACACGCTGGGGTCCGGAGTTTGGGAAGATCAGAGCAGCAGCAGGGGAGAAAATCCCCGCCTTGTTTATTTCTTCCTGTTTTATACTTCTAGCAAGGTGACCATGGATTGGAGAGTGGGCATTCCCACCTCTTACCCACATTGGTCAAGGAGGGTGTCATTCAACTCTCCCTTCTCTTGGAGAAGGCATTCACAACCATGGCAATATTTACAAAACACGATCTTCTGTTTCCATTAACGAGCGTGAGAAGGTGCACACTTCTACTTTAGTATGAACACTCAGCAAACTAGGAAGATCTCATGGTGACAGGTTGTAAGAGACTGAACAGGACCAACTCTCCCAGCCTGTCCTTCTAAAACAGATGCTGCAGTCCTTTAATTGTCTTTGTCACCTGCTGCTGCACCTACTCCAGGAAATCCATCTCTCTCTTGTGCTGAGGAGCCAAGAACTGTCCACAATACCCCAAACAAGGCCTCACCAGGGCTGAGTAGAGGGATTGGATAACCTTCCTCAGTCTGCTGGCAATGCCCATCCTAATGTACCCCGGGATACTGTTGGCCTTCTTGGCCACACTTCTGACTCATGGTACCCAGGTCCTTCTCTGCAGAGCTGTTTGCCTGCAGGTGGGCCCTCAGCCTGTCCTGGTGCATGGGGATATTCTTCACTAGGTGCAGGAACCTGCATTTTCTTTTGTTGGATTCCAGATAATTCTTCTCTGCCCACTTCTCTAGCCTGTTGAAGTTCTTCTGAAGTTATGCAACTGTTCTGCACTCTACTTAAATAGGATATCCCAGAGGCACTATCACTGTGACTGAAGGGCTTAGTCTTGAGCACAGCGGGTCCATCTCAGAGATGGCTGGCATTGGCTCTGCTGGACATGGAGAGAGCTTCTATCATCTTCTTACAGAAGTCACTCCCACAGCCCCTGCCCCAGATACCAAAACTTAGACACACAAATCCAATTATGAAAATATACGGAAGGAAAATATTATTTGAATTGTTGCTTGAGTGCTGAAAATGAGAATTAGATTCAGAGACTGGAGTATTTTTTCTCTTAAGTTATAATTACTCCTTTTGTCAACATTATTTTGTTTCTGGAAGTAAAATCAATATTGTTTTAGACCACAACACAATACAGGCTAATACAACTTGATTTAGTTTTGGGATTCCAAGGGAATGAACCATTTCTTTTGATTTCTGAGATCTGGGTACTTGCTGAACTAGTAACTAAGTATATGAGTGACTGGAGCAGATATTTTCTGAATCTTTTAGGGCAATATGTCCTATTCTAAGCAACAATTAAGGTTTTGAAACCTTCCTATTGGGCTATGGGAACCTAGGAATGAATTTGTAGCTTGGCTGATTATTTTTAAGCTTTTTAGTTCAAAACCTGACTGAATTATCTGAAATAACCCCATAGACAGATGAAGACAATACCTTTTTGTTAGCATTAAAAAAGAATTTCTATTTGATTGCTTCTGCATAACCCATCCATTTTTTTTCACAATATGACAGTGTAGCAACCTTTAAAGACAGTTCCCAAAAATTGTATAGGTATTTCAGGAGACTTTTTGATGAGTATTCCTCATATTTCAGGACATATTTGGGAGAATAGTATGAATTACACAGCAGCAAGCAAGGATGACTGAAATGCCTCAGTCCCAGATAATTGTTTTAGCTTTTTAGTTGTTTCTTTCTTGGATGAGGTTGCAGAGTGTTGTGGGAAGTGAACCTGTACTCATAGGGTCAGCTTCTAACATGTTTGCTCCTTATTTTTCCTGTGAGCATGTGTTTCTGCTGACAACTTAAAATCATAACCTTTATACCCTGAATGATATTCTAACATGACTGCTTTATGAATATCTCTACTGAAAATAGATCGGCCACCATAGCCTTTGCCTTCTCTCTAAAATAAAAAATATTATTCATTTTCCTCTTCTCATGCTCCTCTATGACTGGAGTTTTAGAAGGAGGCCTGTCAATTCTGAATGCAAACCTCCCTCATAACAGAGTTTTCAACTCATGTTACTATTCTTGTATAGTGAAAACTAAGTGAATTTGGTTGTGGTTTTTACAGCATATAGAGACTCTAATTTTTTACTTTAGAAAAAAAAAATTTCTATTGGATTCACTGTTATATATTTGATTTGAAATAACTCAGAAGTGGGCAGTTTGTTTCTCCTTTTAGGGTTAAAAAACAGATGGATTTTTAGAGGTGCTGCAGCATTGCAGCTCCTACTGAAACTGAAAGCAATTTTCATAATATCATGCTGGCACAGAAGCATATGTTATTAAGATCACAGAATGGATGTTGCTGTTCAGAAATAACTTCTGTTTCCAAAGAGGGAAGAATTTGGAAGAGGGAAATGAAATTGTTATTACTTTGTGGATTATTGTGTGGTATCTCTTCCTAGCACAATAACAGTTCATAGAGATGAAAAATTGCAGAGAGATTGTTTGCTTTTCTAGTGTTCCTGAGCTTTATAATTGATGTAATTGTATTTTTCTTTTCTAGGCTAAATCATAAAAATTAAGTGAAATGTGCTTTGCGCAAACATTATTTTCCCATTCTGTCCCAACAGGAGGAACCCCACTCCCAAAAGCTCCCAGTTAAAATTACCCTCAGAAACTTGCATAATTAGAAGTTCAGATATGTTCTGTGATTATTGTTACAAGAGAATTATTCACTTTATACAAATTTTTCTCTGACTTGAAAACAAGGGCATGCCCTTCATCTATTTTCATTATCAATGCCAAAATCCAGGACTCTTTGTCACCCTGTTTTTTCTGAGTTTTTCTAAAGCCTTCTGCTTTGTTCATAAGATGGAGTCAGCCTTTTAGTTTCTGCACAATATTAGGAGTCAGTTTTTCAGTTTCTCATGCCTTGGAACATAAACAAACCTTCTTGTTTCTGTTCACTGTCTTTTGTTTTCATTTTTTCTAGCCTGAAAATAATATTGGTTGACAGCTGGTCTGGCCAGTGAGGTGAGGGGGTAGTAACCTCAGCAGCCAATCCAGACCCACAAATGTATAAAAATTAAGAAATACACAGGCTCGTCCTCTTTTGGGGAGCAGCTCTTGCACTGCAGACCTCTTGCCCCTGCATTGTCATTTTGTGTGTCAGTTGACACTACTTTCAATTCAGTATAAGAGATCCATATGGGCAGTAGGAGGTAATACAGAGTGGACCTTTACCATATAACCTGCTGCAAACATCTTGTCTGTGCCTGCCCGTCCTTCATCCACTTCACTCTCTCTACTCTGTAGTCATCGATAACTGGGTAGCCCTCTGAAAATATATTTCCTTCCTGATTCCCCTGACCCTGATGAGATGAGAAGATGAGAACAAAAGCTCTCAATGGTAACATTGCTTCAAATTTTTATGCTATCACCATCTGGTTTTTTGCAGCATCTGTAAGATGGTGTGATAGCCTTGTAAAGATATAAATATATATAGTGCTGCAAAGCACCCCGATGTGGGAGATAGAACTTGTCCAGTGATGTTGAACAAAACACCAAGGAGGTGAAGCCTCACAAAAGCACTTGCTAGGAGCAGAAGATACAAAAAGGACCCTGCTCCTGTAGCAGTTCTCCAACATCCCCTCTTATTTTGATAGACAGAGATTTGTCTAATTTTTGATCATTAAAGACAGTACTGTGATTACTAGAGAGGCTGTGTCTTTCTTTTACACTTTTATTTCTTCTCACCACATAATTTGTTACCTTTCTTTTTGTTTTCTTCTTGATATTCATGTTTCCTTTCCTTTCTTCTATTATCTCAGCTTCTATTTTTTCAATCAATTTTGTTTTAGCTTCAGTGGAAATAAACACAGTAGGAAGTAAATTCTCTGAGACAATCACCATCCTTCCTACTTGTGTAAAAAGCCTCGCACTTATTATGTGTTATGTAACTTAGCAAGATTGCTTTTCTGGAAGTACAAGTGAAAGGTAGGGTGAATTATATTGAGGAAGCAATGGCAATCTTGCTTCATGCACTATTACTGCATTGCATGACAAAAGTAAAA